>JBAMJV010005813.1:0-39749 GCA_037951105.1 Echinarachnius parma
GGATTGGTTTCTGGAGATGAAAGGGTACGTAGTTCAGTATTTACTGAACAGCAGGAACCAGTGGCATATATATATAGAGTCAATCCAATTGGTGGCTGCATCATGCACAGCACACTGTAAAATGTGTGTCAAGCAAATTGACTGAACACTCTGAAAGTGATGATAATGCCTACCTACAGTGTACTTTCACACCGCAGAAGCATCGAGCTGTTTGTAGAGGCACGGAGGAGCGGACACATGTCAACAATGACTCAATATATGCAGAAATCATCAAGGGAGCTCTGGAACTACATTTTGCAAGTGCATTGCTTGTACTTGACTGCCCTCTAGGCAACAATGGGGATAATGAAAATAAAACATGATAAATGTATAATGCATGATATAAAGTGTATTTTCCATGTAATCCATGTTCAAATGCGCTGTTATATACAGATACCGAGGCTCATAGTGTGTGTCGGGGGGGGGGGGGGGGGGGGGTGAGGCAAATATCCCAATTATATTCTGGTCCCTTCACAGCCCATACCATTAGAAGATTAAGAAATATTATTACAGTATAACCTGTCCATAAAGACCACTGAAGGGATAAAGAAAATGTCTTCTTGATAAACTTTCAGGCCTTATGATATCAATCATCAAGTTGGTCATGAGAAGAAATAATTCTTAATACCATAGAGGTAAATAAAGTCAACTAATGATGTTTCACTTTCAATGTTATCACACTTTCCAATCTTGAGGCAGACACTACAGATGTCTACATTAAAATATGGCTTTCATTGAAATATTCCGCGACATTTCATTGAATTCACTTGTGACACGATACAAATCATCCAGTTGTTCACGAGAACAAAATTATTTATGCCATTGAGGTAAATAAAGTCAACTATTAATGATGTTTCACTTTCAATGTTATTACACTTAACAATCTTGACGCAGACAGACACGACACAACACAAGTCTACAATGTAACATTCATTGAAATATTCTGCAGCATGTGCGTGGTGACAAGTGAAGTATCAGACGAGATAAATCATCAAGTTATTTTCTGAGCACCATCGATAGAGGATGGCAGCTGAAAGCGAATGAAAGTGATCAAGATGAATATTTCACGATCCAGAAGCAGAGAGCCAGACTTTTGGATCATTGTCTCATGCCCTAAATTAAATTTTGTTCTCAGTCGTCTGACTCTGGGTGATTTATGATATTAATTAATATAAAATAACAATGTGATATCAATTTAACCCTTTGCCTAGGGGGAACTGGTAGGCTATGGGTAAAGTCTATGGTGATTTCAGAATATAAAAGGAAATGGGTCAAGTAAAATTAGGTTTAGGAATCTAATAACATGAATATATTATGTTTATCTGTAGATCTACAGAATGTTGTACATCAAGATAATTTCTATGTGTGTCTGTCAATAAGAGATATGTTGCAGCAGATTGAAATGTCCTTGTGTTGAGGCAATTGGATCATATTGAGGAGGTTGTGTAGGTTTTTGGTGCACCTGTATGTGGGGTAGGTTGCATGTCTTATTTTCTTTGTTTATTTTAAATAGGATTAGGGTTAGGAATCTGATATATTATGATGTTTAGTACTTTAGGAACAGAACACAGTATGCCCTATAACGGATCTGCAGATTGTTGCACACCAATATGATTTCTATATCTGTATGTCATCAAGGGATATGTTGCAGCAGATTGAAACGTCCTTGTGTGCGAGCAATATGATCATATTGGGGCAGTTGTGTAGGTTATCAGCGTGCATGTATATGGGGTAGGTTGCATTTCTTTGTTTTAAGTAGGATTAGGCTCCGAAACGGGACACAGAACCCCCTATAACAGACTAGCAGACTGTTGTACACCAAGATTTCTCTGTCTGTCATTATGGGATATGCATGTACAGTATATGCTGCAAACTGAACAAGTCCTTGTATGCGAGTATTATAATCATATTGAAGATGTTATGTCGCTCATATATATGTATATCATGTATGTGGGGTGGGTTGCATTTCTCTGTTTGTTTTAGTAGGATTAGGTTCAGGAATTTAATTTATTTTAATGTTTAGTACTATCGTATCAGCACACAGTAGGACTATATAGCAGACAAATTTTCTGTATGTATGTCATCAGGGGATTTCTTTCTTTCTTTACTTATTTCATTTGAACCCTTTCCCATCTAGATTTTGCAATCCCCATAGAGTTAATACATGGTCAAACAGGTTTGGGTAAGCAATGGGTTAAGAAACAGAATGCAGTATGCCCTATAAAAGACTTTGTGGTATGCCAAGACGATTTCCATCTGTGTCATCAAGAGATTTTGTTCTTTATTTCTTTTTAAACTGCACATTTGATGTGTCCTTGACTACAGACAATAGTAATGTACTGTATGTTCATTAGGAGTTACAACAAATATATTTAGGCAATAGAAGAACAGAGCGAGGCTTGAACAGTTTTAACCCATTCAGGACTGATTGATTTCGCTGTAACATGTATTCTCCATAGACCCCAGCCCGGGTATTTTCGGGACCAGTCCTGAATGGGTTAAAGGTAGGGTCAGGTTTAGGAAGCTAAACAAATAATCATGAAAATAAATGAGAAGGTAGTAGTATATTAAAGTTATCAATATCATTGTGGAATTATCTAAATCTTTACGAATGACATCTAGTAATGAGGCAAACCAAAAATGAGATGCTGCCTTTAAGAAGGAAATCAGGTGTAGATATGAACCAAGTAATGTTGTTATTGTTTTTGTTATTTCGGATTCATTTTTATTTAACATTTGTGTCAATATATATTAGATAATCACAAGTAAAGAAAACATTTTCTTCAAAGATTTGAGGATAACCATTTAATTTTGATTTATTGATATGTAAAATGTAATTATCTATTTTGAATATGATAGCTAATGTGATATGATTTTTACAATTTCTAGTACATCAAATTTGTTTTTAAATGGCAGAGTTACAATATCATAAACAATTTGATACTTGTACACGATGAGAGATATGGGAATTCAATGTGCCTAATAAACTGTATCCTCTTAATTTATTAATTGCATAATTTAGGAAATGATCCATTAAAAAACTGGTTTGCTATAAATTGTCACTTGGTTAATATAGCTGCTGCATGATCTCCATGTAATTAATAGGTAGCTGTACGTAGCAAGTAGGGAAAATGGGTTGCATTATTAACCAGCCCCCTTTGAGATTCTGAAATCTCCATAGATTTTGTACACAAACCACCCGGTTCCAATAGTCAAAGGGTTAGCAGCATTACTTGACGCCATTTGTTGACCAATACAATATTAACTGGTTTAGGGAAAGCCTTGCGCGAGCTGGCTAGCTTTCCAAAATCCAATTACATGGTAGTGGGAGCAGTAATAGGCGATGAAAATCCACTTTAGCTCATTCCTGCTCGTTTTGGTGTGACAGTTTCAACCCACTTTTCTGTAACACTCAAAGGATGGGTACAGTGACATGCAATTCGTTTGCTCCTATTCCATTTCATTCACTGTATACCAGTGAACAAATATACATGGGGGCTTAGGGTGATTTATCCCAGAAAATGCCAAAAAGAGCCCAATGAGATCAATGCAAAACACATTTTAGAGTGATATTTTCATGCAGGCAAGCTGGAAAAGTAGCCCCCCCCCCCAAAAAAAAAAAATAATAATAAATAAATAAATAAATTTAAAAAAATTTTTAATTAATAAATAAATAAAATAAAATACAAAATAAAATCAATAAATAAATAAATTAAAAAAAACTAAATACTCATAATCTTTCTCCTGCACTATACCTGTGCTTCACATTTGTATGAGTACACTACAGTAGACCATTAATTAAATTTTATTTGCCCGACATTAATTTTTACTTGCTCCAGGAAAATAGGGCAAGTGTTAGTTTCGAGCCCTGTGTTAATGTATATAATGTACAGTACATGCAAGAGTGACATTTTAAATACATGTAGGGCTCTGCCGCTCTGCCAAAGGCATATATATCATTCTAGTTTCAAAAATAAGCACTGTACATGTCACACTTGTGTTTCTCTAGGTTATTTGGGTGTTTCATCAGCATCAACAAGAGACTGATAGAACACTCCAGTAGCCTAGCTAAAGGGAGGGGGTGGGGGGGGGGGGGGTGGGGCAAGGGGGGCAACAGACCCACATGGCCTAAAGCAGGGCTTAAAATCAGCATTGGCCCACTGCCCACAAGAACTGTGCTTTGGGTTATCAAAGAGGTGGGAGTGGGATTTGACCCCTATGGGCCATAGTAGGGCTTGAAGTTAGCATCGGCCCGCTGTTCCTGGGCCACCAGAAATGGGGTCCAGGTTAAACATACTTTTTCATGTTTTTTTTATTGTGAGCCGCTCAATTCTGGATTTGGAATTTGAAGCAAAATTCTACTTGCCCAACCATGCCACCTGAAAAAAAAAATCAATTTCTAGCATTGGGCCTAAATAAAGTACACACATTCTTGGCATAGGGATACACCCCCTCATGAGCACTTCTGCCCCCTGTGTCCCCATATGGTTTCCTCTGGCCACTGTTAAGCCACTAGAAGACTCCACATGTACAGAACTGTAGGTATTAGACAGATTGTCTAGTAGCAGAAAGTGCAGCCATGTGTTATTTAATTTAGCCTTCTGATGCCACTTCTAGTATGCTTTATTTAGCTAATTGAGAGGCATAGTCTTGGAACGCTAAACTGCTGTGCTACATATTGCAATATTATAATTTTACCTGAGAAAACAAAATTAACAAAGAAACATTTTGTACTCAACAAATTGTATCTCTAGAAAATAGACAAAAACATATTTTGTACAAAGGAAAGTGACATAATTTGTTCGTATGTACACTTAATATTGAATATAATTCAAGTGATTCAAAAGGGATCAATAAATCATATTTAACTGAAATCAAACAATTGTATTTGTATTTCTTCTCCACTATCATCTTGTCCAGACCTAAATACAATGTAATTCTAATTCTTGAATGTGTAATATAATACCATTTATGGAAGAATCACTCTACCATCACTTAATCATCATATTAATAGAGAATGCTTCATGCGAGAGTGATGACTGCTGATGAATCAAAAATGATTTGCTGATTTGTTAAAAATGGAGATCTTTGTCCACATCGTACCTAGGTAATATGATTGCTGTTTCCTCTTTATCATGCTGTCCTATAAGTTTTAAGACAATTTAAAATGGAAGAATCATTCTACCATCACTTAATCATCATATTAATATTTAATGCTTCATGCATGACTAGTATGAATGTAAATTGATTTGCTGATTTGTTTGAAATGGGGTTCTTTGTTCACATTGTGCCTGGGTTAATATGATTGACTGGGTGTATTCAATAGTTTGAATGCACCCTGCTGTTTCTCCATATCATATTGTCCAAACCTACATCTACAAAATGGACCTGATTGCTTTTTAAGAGAATGCTTCAAGCGTAACTAATGACTGTAGTGGAATGTAAAATGATTTGCTGATTGATATGAAATAGGCTCCTTTATTTCATTTATTTATGTATTTATATATTTATACTCCACTCATGGGATGGGTTGCCCTTGTCAGCTACAAGCTGTTTTTCAAAGGGGTCCTTTATTCACATCAGTGGTGTAGCATAGTTGGGACTGATTGCGGGCACACAAATTATTTAGGGGACACACCTTATTTATTTGTTTTTAAAAAGTGTTCCTCTTATGTTGTTTTTTTCAAAATTATTGTTTAGTGCCTGCCCCCCTCCCCCATCACTTAATCATCAAATGATTTGCTGATTTGTTAGAAATGGGGATCTTTGTTCGCATTGTCCCTGGGTAATATGATTGACTGGATGTATTGGGCGCACCCTGCTGTGGTGCTGTCAGTCCATTGAGGCAAGCGGGAGGTGCAGAATATTGTTCAGTGACCAGAAACTCACATCTCTCATTCTTACAATTCTGAGGGTTTTTTGTTGTCTTCTGTATACCTCATGATGACTATAAAATATTAAATACACTTCCTTTGCATACTATAATCTATTAATATATCCTAATAATAATATTTGTTTTGATTTCTATGTGTATCAAATGATAGACATGATTTAAATTGTGATTATTTTAAATCACCAAAATCAATTTTCCTATATTTCTAATATAGATTAATTTAATGTTTATTGATCTACACGTTGAATATTGGATGCACCCTGCTGTGGTGCTGTCAGTCCATTGAGGCAGACGGAAGGAACAGAATATTGTTCAGTGACCGGAAACTCACATCTCTCATTCTTGCAATTCACTTTTCCCATCCCTTACCCTTGTGTTGAATGTATATTTTAATTTTGATTTGTAAATTTGCTTCAACATTCTACTATTATTCATTTTTAATATGTATGTATTGAATGACACAATTTAAATCGTGATTATTTTACAAAATGAATCAGACACCAAAATCAATATCAATACAGATCTCCAAATGATTTGTTTGACCTAGATTACAAACTGAATCATTATTTGAAAGGTCTCCCTGTTAAGAAAAAATAGTTAACCTAATTGCACTTGATATAAATAAAGAAAACAATATGATAATAAAAAACAAAATAATGAAAAGGCTATATTTACTAACAACCAAAAATAATTTGGCTTGCTTTCTTGGCAAGTGGCATGTTATATACCACTCAGCTTATAACATGCTTAGAAAGGTTTTCACTAGAATGTATCCAAGGACTAAATTCCTAGACTATAATTGCATGACCTGGGAAGACAATTTGTTAATTGGATGAAAATCCCCAGCGAACTGAAACTATGGAGCCAAGTTTGTCGCTTTATCAGCATGAGTATTTTTGTACAAAAAAAGGGAAACAGACCACTATGTGATTCTAAAGACCAAGGTTGAAGCATACATTATATTAATAGATTCACAATGATTTCATTTTTGTTTTACTTGTATTGTCAATTATGTATAAACTAATTGGATTCTGAAATAAATATGTTAAGAAACATCTACGTTTAGGAGATGCAAATGGATAACATGCAAACAACATACTGAACACTTGTTGGAAGTATTATTTATAGATGGCTTTAACATGGCTTTAGAAGGCTGGAAGTATGGAGAAGCCAATGTCCTACGATATATTTCTCTCATATTAACTCTCATATTAACTCTCGTAACCGTCTCCCATAAAGAGACAGGAAGCCTGTGGCAAGGTATGGTGGAGAATGCACGAGACTAGGTGCAGCTACTGTAGTCTCAGCCCTTGAAACAGTTTTAGCTTTTGGGACCGAGACCTCTAAAACCAGCGAAAAAATTAATATTTTTATTTCGGGGGCTCCATTTTCGGGGGCTACTTTTCCAACTTTCGGGGGCTACAAATTTGCGGGCTCTTTTTCGAATTTCAGGGGCTACTAATAAGCTATAATGCTGTAAGTGATCATTTTATAAGCATTTGCAGAGATGCCAACCTTCACAAACCAAAAAAAGTATTCTGAGAGGTCAAAAACAGTATTTTGAACAAAAAAAAAGTATTTTCAGAGCTGCCAACCTTTAGAGGCAAAAAAACATATTTTTTCGCGAAGCCAATTCGCGCAGCAAAAATACCCTTTACGCGCGCGTTAATATAAAAGTTGGTTTGGTCGATCACACCAGCATTTGTATGAGTTTGTTCGGTTTATTTGTGTTATATTTAAAATATGTATGTGGAGTAATAGTTAATCAGGGTTCAACGTAAATTTTGTTGCCGTTTTCCGATCGTTTCTATAGGGAGTACAAAAAAAAAAAAAAAATTTTTTTTTTTTTTTTCAAGAAAACGTATTTTATTAGGGGAAAACGTACTGCCGTATTTTGCGTGAAAAAACGTAACAAATACGGCAAAAACGGAACGGTTGGCATCTCTGCATTTGATCACAATCCAAACAGAAAAATCCCGATTTTTTTTTTTTTTTTTTTTTTTTTTCGGGGGCGAATTTGGGCATTTCGGGGGCGAATTCGCCCGCCGCCCCCGTGTATTTTTTTCGCTGTCTAAAACATTGCAATTTTTTTTCTCCAGAATTTAAATTATGTATCATGCCGTGAAAAGTTTCCTCATGGGAGACCGACTTTAGACAATGGGGTACAGGGGGGGGGGGGGGGGGGGCAAATCTCCCTGTTGGCGCAGATAGTCACACCTTCCTTGCCCCCTTTGCTAAGACACTAGGCTGGACGAGGTGTGAAGCCTCATCGAAAAACACAAATTAATAGCTCAAGACCGTCCATGCCTTGGTTTACCTAATGGCACATATTAATAGTGCTCAACCAGTGGCAAGAATTGATGGCTCAAATTAATGCCACCCACCCATTTTTTTGGAAGTCAGGGAATAGATGACGGCCGACCATTTGAAGTCCGGAAATTAATGATGCCCAACTGTTTGAAGGCTAATTGGGTGACACTCTTTATAACGTGATGCATTGTTACTTCACTGCATTTGATTGATGACAGATCATGACGTTATTGAAACAGTTCGTTGGAAGATATACATCTATTTCTAATGCTGGTCACTGCAGTATATACTGTATCTTACAGTACTGCTATCTAGCTCACATTTTATCATTATGTTTGATCAGATTTTAATTGTATGAACTGAAATTGGTAAAGTGTGAATGTGAATAACAGCTCAATGTGAGGATATACAGGAAGCATGAAATGTTGTTGCTTTAACCCATTCAGTACTAGTTAAATAAGGTCAGGGCTCAACAATAGAGTGGTGAAGTGTGATGTCATAAATGATGTCATAAACATTTTTTTTTGAATTTTCAAATTTGGATTTCATTTTCAGAAAGAGCATAACAAATAATGTCCGAATACCGATAATCAAAGGAATAGGTTACGTATTGGTTGAGATATGCCCATCCGAATGATTTTTTTGGTCAATGGGCAATAAGTGTTATAGTGCACTGGTTCCTAAATTTAGGAACCAGTGCATTATAACACTGATTGCCCATTGAAGTAAAATTCATTAGGATGGGCATATCTCAGCCAATACGTAACCTATTTCTTTGATCTTCGGTATTTGGACATTATTTGTTATTGCTCTTTCTGAAAATTAAGTCCAAATTTGAAAATTTAAAAAAAGTGTTTTTATGACGTCATGGCTTCTTGCCCGGGGCAAGTCAAATTACATAAATTGTCTAGTTTGCTTGCCCAATCGGGCAACTAATAATTGTTCACCTACGAGAGATCAATGTAATTTTGTATGTGTTAAGAGGGCAAGTAAATTTTATATTGGGGCAAGCAAAATGTAAACATTTATGATTTTACTTTCCAGAACGGGCCAGTACAGAAAGAAGTTAGTGTGGAGGCTTGTTAAATAACGGCAGCATTGGGAATATAGGGGCACCGTTGTTGGTATAACACACAGTGTGCAAGTTTGCTGTGGAATAATCCAGAAGAAGAGCAGACGGGGCAAAGGGCACTATGGAGATTTCATACTGCCTTTGATGGAGAAACTTGGAGAAAGGATTTTCCTTCAAGGCAGACCTTGTGTAATTTGGTTACATTACCAGTCCTGGGAAGAAACGTGATGCCCTGAAGAAGCTTGCTAATAAAGAATAATGTGAATTAATAAGGACCCGGTAGAAGGTGAAGGCCTAGGCTGTGGTCTATCGAGATGATTCAGAATGTTAAAGCAAAATGCAATTGTCTTCATTTCATTTAATTTATTTCCACATTCTGCATTGAAAACAACAATGGGTTAATAAACTTAATGACAACAGCAGCCTACCATACATGTATTGATTACTTAGTAACCATTTTATTTCCAATACCTTGACTTGAGTATAGAGAATTCATAAAAATACTGAAATAGCTTTAAAAATTGAATTGCCTTCACTGGGTTATTGAACCTAATCTACACAACATCCCGCCATTCATTCTCATTCATATATTGATTACAAATTATTTGGCTGGGGTCCATGGACAATGCAATTTAAATCATCTCCAATAGGCTAATGTACATTTATAGCCTACCATTCATTTTCATTTATACTGGTTGGACCATTTTATTTCAAATACGTGCTTTAGCCGAGGCCTCTGAAGAATACATGTTATAGCAAAAATGTAATTGTCTTCAATTGGTTAACCCCTTGTCTACGGGTACCTGGGTGCCTATGTACAAAGTCTATGGGAATTTCAGAAACTCAAAGGGAACAGGTTAATATAGTCTACCACTCTTTCTCATTCATATTGGTTGATCCATCTTATTTTTAAATAAATCCTGCTGGGGTCTACAGAAAATTCATGTCAACGCAAAAATGTAATTGTCTGCAACGGCTTAACCTGTTTTGCACTAGATTTTGCAATCACCATAGAGTTAATACAGGGCCCACCAGGTTCCTGTAGAGAATAGGTTAATATAACCTGAAATCATTCTCATTCATATTGATTAACCTCATGGATCTAACATCCTCTCCTAGATTTCGTGAATCTATTCCTACCACACTTAAAAGTCTAAGGGACATCTAGAACCTTGAGGGTAGGGGTTAACATAGTCCACCATTCGTTGACATTCATATCTATTGATTAAAACCATTTCACATCTCCTCCCTCATTTCCAGGGACTATTCCTAGTTTCATACGTTACTTAACCTCTTCCCTTTGAGTTTCTGACAGCCCCATAGACTTTGTACATAACCCACCCGGTTCCCGCAGTGAAGGGCTTTAATTCATATTTATTGATTAACCCCCCATCTCACGTCTCCTCCCCAATTTCCTGGGTCTATTACGAACCTCACTTAATTGGTGACTGTTTGTGATGATGACTCACAAATTATATGCACTACAAGGCGATTCACATCGATGATTGGACCTTTAATTGGCTCGACTGGGGTGACCATGTGGGTCATCGGCTAATCACAATTTGTTTATACATGTGTATTAACCCCTTCAAACTTATAAATACTAATTCCCTTAGAGTTAATACATGGGACACCAGGTTACCACCAGCAATCAGTTAAATAAGGTGATTTAAAGTGTTTTACTCACCTATCTGACTAATATATATCTTGGAAGCTATAATACTTTAGTAATATTAATTCCTAAACATTAATCATTAGAAATATTTTTTCCTAAACATGTGATTCACATCAATGATTGGACCTTTAATTGGCTCGACTGGGGTGACCATGTGGGTCATCGACTAATCAGGATTTGTTTAACTCTATATTATGTATTTCACCCCTTCCCACTACATGGAGCACTAGGTTCCCACAAGCAATCTGTTAAACCAGGTAATTTATGTGATTAAATTAGTTTAGTCACCTAGCTGACTGATATATCTCGGAAGCCTTAATACTTCAATGGTAATATTATTTATATTAATTCCTAGAAGTTTACATGATGTTCCCCAAAGCAATGTGTTAATCAAAGTCATACATAATTACACCTGGGTTGATTAAAGCAATGTGGATAAAATGTCTTGCTGAAAGACATTTAAAAATGCCACATTATCAATCAGATTCAAACTTGGGATTCAATGACTCAAGAAGGAGTCAAATGCCAGTCCGAAGGGGCCACAATGCCTCCAAAACACTCTATTCCATAGAGCTTAAATAGCTTACATAAGCAGTCAAGTGCCACTCCGATTGTGTCACACTTAGATACCTTCACTCTGTTCTATAGAGCTTAAATAGCTTACATAATCTTGGAGGAAAATTATACAATAGCTGTAGCATACATCTTTGCAAATAGGGTGTTTTCATATCTACAGTAGATGAATGTTATTAAAGAACAAGACACAAGTACCTTATACTAAACCAGGGCTCAAAACTAGCACTTCCCGTATTTTTTTCTCGAAAAGGAAT
The DNA here is from genome assembly GCA_037951105.1 of Echinarachnius parma. NCBI lineage: Eukaryota > Metazoa > Echinodermata > Echinoidea > Clypeasteroida > Echinarachniidae > Echinarachnius > Echinarachnius parma. The sequence goes on from JBAMJV010005813.1 coordinate 11,820, forward strand.
CTTTTAAACTTATTTGGTGTCTGGTACCCATACTTTCATTATTTCTAATGTCTGCATCTTACTATTTTCTTTGTTCTCTGTCACCATATGTTTCTCTCATAAAGCTCTCAAAAGCATGCATAACAAACACATCATAGTAGGTAATTAAACATGTCTGAACATTACAAAAAAGAATCTTTTACTATTCTTTGTTGTCTGGTACCCAGATTTGCATTTTTCTAATGACTAAATCTTACTACTTTCTATGTTCTCTCTCATAAAGCTCTAAAAAAGAATGCATACACCAACACATCATGGTGGGTAATTAAACATGTCTGTTGTAAGATTAGGTGCTGACATTATTTTGTATGGAAACCCAGATATGAATTTCTAGTCTAACTTTTTTAACTATCATTTTACAGTATTCCCACCATCTGTTTCTCACATACACCTCTCAAACAGAATGCATACACAAACACATCATGGTGGGTAATTAAACATGTCTGAACGTTACAAAAAGGAATCTTTTAAAATTCTTTGGTGTCTGGTACCCCGACTTTCAGTATTCCTAACTATTTTCTATATTCTCTCTCACCATATGTTTCTCCCATAAAGCTCTCAAAAAGAATGCATGCACAAACACATCATAGTGGATAATTAAACATGTCTGTTGTAAGATAAGGTGCTGACATAATTTCTAGTAGAAAAGAATCATCTTAAATTCTTTGATGTCTGGTACCCAGATATGAATTTCTAGTCTACCTTTTTTTAACTATCATTTTACAGTATTCCCACCATCTGTTTCTCAAATAAAGCTCTCAAAAAGAATGCATGCATACACAAACACATCATAGTGGGTAATTAAACATGTCTGTTGTAAGATTAGGTGCTGACATTTAGAGTTTGCTGGTGAAACCATATATACCACCCGGGCTTCTCGCAGCCCCCCTCGATGGTGTTTGATGGACAAAACAGCCTTCGTGTGATTCCAATCACTCAGGTGCTAGATTGGCCCCAGGTTCTCCGTCTTTCATTTTAGCGCCGTATACAGTATGCCGGCTCCGAAAGATGATAATGTACTGTGTTGTGTATATATATACTCTTTCAAAATTAAGGTGTTTTTCTCCTCATAGTCTTTATCCAGTATGCCGGCTCTGAAAGATGATAATGTACTGTGTTGTGTATATTTATACCCTTTCAAAATTAAGGTGTTTTTCTCCTCATAGTCTTTATACAGTATGCTGGTTCTGAAATATTATAATGTACTGTGTTGTGTAAATTTATACTCTTTCAAAATGGAGAATACATAGCAAAATCAGTCAGGCCTGCATGGGATAAGGCAACGCTCGAAATTAGCACAGGCCCGATGGCCCGGGGCCACCAAAAATTGCTGTCGGGCCAGTAAAAAACTCATATTCCCAATGTTTGCTGGCCCGATCGGGCCACCAAATGTACAAACAATTGTACACAATATTATGGTACTTATTGAAAATTTGATACCTCACAGAAAATACTTGATTTGTTGTTTAAAAAGAGAGGAAAGAGAGGTCAATAATGAACAGTTTCAGCGCGATTGACAGCTCAGAAAAGCTAAAGACGCAAATTATTATAATTAGGTACCATATTATAAAAGCCTTGTTTTAATTGCCCCCCCCCCCCCCCCCCATATCCGATCCCCCGGCATGTTCCACTTGGGGTAGGTAGAAGGATTTTAAATTAACTTTATAATTAACTTTATAGTTCAGTTTGAATATAAAACTTAAATAAATGATAGGAAATATCAAGAATAATATTTGCTATAAATTTAGAGAATGTTGTCCGATTTGTATAAGTTTGATTTGTATTGTTTTCCATAGTGATTACAGCCACCCCCGCCTTGCAAATGGAGCATCCCATTTCATTGTGAATCACAACTTGACTCGATCGATCGGAGACAGCTTTTCAAAGCCCATCATTGTTTGTTTTAACAAGAATAAAACTCCACAATTTGAAAATATTTCATTTTTATGAGGTTTCCAAAGAGTGATCTACAAAAAAAGTAAGGTCAAAGAAATGTGAGAGCATATTTTCAAATAATCAAATTCGATCATGCAGTGCAACATCGTAGCTGTAGTCGATTGACTTTCCATGTGACTGCGTGTGACTGAGTTGTGTCCGCTGTGAAGCCGAATGTTGTGACTTGCGTGTGATATTGTTTACGAAGAATCTGGAGTTTGTTTGATTAATAAAACACCACAATTTTTAAATTGCAATTGACTAAGGTTTTCAGACAACATTGCACAGAATTTTGAGGTCAAATAACAGTGAATTTCTCCTCTTCTATCATCAGATCATTTTTGTTTTGTCCCCGATTGATTGCCGATGGCAATTTTTACTTATGTTTTTCTTTATTTTTTTCGGGCCAGTAAATTTTGGTTTCGGGCCACCAAAATTGGAAAAATACCAATTTTACTGGCCCGACCGGGCCACCAGCAAAAAAAGTTAATTTCGAGCGTTGGATAAGGTGTTTTTCTCCTCATAGTCTTTCATTTTGCCCTTTATATTATAAAGTATGCTGGCTTGGATAGATGATAATGTACTGCAAAGTATATATTTATACTCTTTCAAAATTAAGGTGTTTTTCTCCTCATAGTCTGTCATTTTGCACTGTATACTGTATGCTGGTTCCAACAGATGATAATGTACTGTGTTGTGTATATATTTATACTCTTTCAAAGTTTAGGTGTTTTTCTCCTCATAGTCTTTTATTTTGCCCTTTATACAGTATGTGTGTTGTGAAAGATGATAATGTAATGTGTTACTCTGAAAATTATATTTTTCTTCTCATAGTCTTTCATTTTTCGCTGTATATACAGTATGCTGGTTCAGGAATATGATAATGCACTGCATTGTGTATATTTATACCCTTTCAAAATGAAGGTTCTTTTCTCCTCAATAGTCTTTCATTTTGTGCTGCATACATTTGTACAGTATGTTGGCTCCAAAGGATGATAATGTACTGCACAGAATGATACTCTTTCCCAGTTAAGGTGTTTTTCTTATCTCTAGGTCTTATCTTTCATTTAACACTATATTGTATATATATGTATGATGGATTACAGAGCACTGTAATATACTCAGGGACATCAAAATTCATTGTAGGAGTTTTCTCCCCAAAGAAAAAACTTCAGTTTTACCGATCTAAAGTGTGATTACTACTGCGTCAGGGAGTGGCGCTTCGCCCCTAGTGGAATTGTGGAATAATATTTCAGCTATCCACTGATTGTGTTTTTCATTTTCACACTATTTCATGTAACAAGTCAGTTCTATTAACCAGGGCTTGACACTCCCACTGGCCCGCTGGCCCGGGGCCAGTGAAATTGCACTTCGGGCCAGTAAAAATGTATAAGAGTGATATTTTGGTGGCCCGATCAGATTTTCAAGCTGACATTAACAAAATTTAAGAAAATCTTGTTTTCTTTCATGTCACGCTTCATCTGTAAGACTATTTATCACTGGTTTGATCAGGAAAGAGTCATATTTTGAATAGTAAAAAAGTTTACTCATAATATATTTTTGGGGCCAGCAAATTTTTCTTTGGGCCACCAGAATAGGGGAAGAAATTATTTCACTGGCCCGACTGGGCCACTGACAAAAAAAGGTAAGTGGGGAGCCCATCATTATACAACATACAGGTAACCTATATCCCTACTAAACTTGCTTTGCTACTCAATATGTAATATACACCTCGTTTTTATAACACAGGGTACAAGCAGTGCATCTCCCTGCCATCCATTCATTCATTCACAAGAGCACTGCATCAAATTGAAGTCGGTGGAAGCTTTTAGAGCCACTGTACACCTTTGTACGTAAACCATACTGCGCGAGGCTCTGATATACTCTCTGGCCAAAACTGATCGCCAAGTTCTGCTAACTTCAGTTTTACCGATCTAAAGTGTGATTACTGCGGTATTAGGGAGTGGCGCTTGGCTCCTAGTGGAATGATATTTTAGCTATCCACTGATAGTGTTTTTCAGTTTTTACACATACAACCTATAGACGTATTCGGTTTGGATGATTTTTATACATGCCACCCCCCAGAGCCCCCCAGTTACAGCGCGCGCGTATTGCGCGCAATAAGGAAGTAGACCAATGCTGTGCATAATCTGCCGCGGGATGGGAGAAAAAGGCGCGCGCGGATGCCAAATATGGTAGAGAAGCCCCCCAGTCATTGCGTTAGCACGTAGAGGGCTCACTTCCATGAAAGGTCGCTCGAATACGTCTATACACAGGTGACATTTCCCTGTCAAACTTCCTTGCAACACAGTATGTAATATATACCTTGTTTTTATAAAAACAGGGTACAATCAGTGTGTCTCGCTGCCATCCATTCACAAGTAGCAATGAATTATTCATGGACCGCCCATGTTGTTTTTCTTCTCCTGGGAGTGTGGTGTCATCTGTCAGTAAGGGAATCTAAAATGCATTTCAGACCAACTCGCCGCCATGAAATGGCACCATAATTCTCCAGAACCTCACATTATTTGAATCTTGGGAAATTATATCACATGGCATCGGCAAAAACGTTTTCATTTTCACGGATATGTTACATATCTTGGAAAAACGGTTAACCGGTTTTCCAAATAACCGACTTACTACAGCCTTAGATGTGACTAAGGCTGTTGACGAGTCCCGGGTACCCGGGTCCCGCCGAAAAATGTCGAGCCCCGGGCGCAAAAATCGATACTCGATATCCCGAAAAAAAAAGAAAAAAAAAAAAATCGATTTACGAATTTGCTGTATTTTATAAGATGATTTATTGTCATAAATGCGCTGCATTTTTGTCACTTGAATGAACATGTTTCCCAGCGGCGTGACATGCCTATAGCGAAATCAACAAATTGATAAATTTCGGGTACCCGGGACTCGCCCGAAAAATTATCGCGAGTCCCGGGTAGTAAATATACCCGAAATCGACAGCCTTAGATGTGACCATTCATAATGACCATTTCTCTGGACACAGAATAGAAACATCTGCTTAAAATGTTGTTGATATGAAAGGCGCATATTTTCTATATATTCAGGTTGCTTTGCTCGACCTCAAAATCCTGCGTTTGTTTTCACAACCAATGATGGTCAGTCGTCATATATGCAACAAATAACAATGATCACTTCTAGGGGGGAAATTTCATGACCAAAGAAGATACTGAGTTGTTTTGCCTTCTTTCACTGTTTCATACTTAATTTTTGTTCTGAATAAACACCTCTAAAGATCAAATAGAGATAACTATTCAAGTACATTTATTTAGGAAGATTAGAGAAAAAATTGTTATCACTTCAATTAAAAACCCAAAATAGTGTATACATGTAGGGGCATGTATGTTGTTTGCCAAGTATATATCAATTGGTACATGTACTATGATTACACCTGATTTAAATTGAACTTTGTCTAGACATGGTTTACATTGCAAATATGTTTGCAGCCAGGCTTCAAGTATAATTTCTAAAACTTGCTTAACTGAACTTTGCATCTTTCTTTTTTGTTTTATGTAATCTCTATCACATAATCATCACAGTAAAATGACATGGTCTCACTGCATACATTTGTAAATATGATTTGTTTGCAGCCATATTTCTTTCGTTCTGTAAATGAATTTGTTGAACTGAACTTTGTATTTCAGAAGATCAAAGGAAACTGATTGTATTAGTCATTATGAAAATATACCGAATTATGCCAAATAAATATGTCATTGTGTTGGTTCTAGGAAGAGTACAACATTGTTCACCTTTGAACACATTTAAAATATGATTATTCATTTAATTCTACAATTGAATTTTGTCAAGACATGGGTAACACGCAATGATTGTTTTTGCAGACAGTAGATTCTGAGCACTTGCTGACATGAGCGTTAAATCATCATAAAAGATCATAACAGAACAAAATTGTAGTCACCCAATTATAATTTGTCTAGAAATATATATATGCATTCAAAGTAGTGCTTGTTAAAGGGATGCCTGTAAAGTAAACTCCACGAAAATTACTTGGAGCTTCCTCGTTTCTCTTCTACCGTGTTGTTTAGCTTATGGTAAGAGAAGAATAAAATAGGGTTAGATTATTTCAAATGCCCCTTTAGTATGACGATATCTATCATTCAGCTCAAAAGCGTTAATTAACGGTCATAAACCTCATAAACGTCTGTTGTAAAAGCTGACGCATATTTTCGCTTTTTTAACCAGGAAAGCAGTGTTCTTTTTCAATGAAACTTTCACACATCATTCGGACATATCTTACAATGATTTTGGTACAGGATTGAAGTCTCAAATGTCATTTTGGGCAATATCTGACACTTTACAGGTGCACCTTTAACCTATTGTGGCATGTCAGCCCAAAACAGCTCAGGCTGGGGTTTATGGAAAATGTACCGTAAAACTCCGTGTATAAGGCGCACTTTTTTTCCGTCGGAAAAATTTCAAAGTCGGGGGTGCGCCTTATACACAGGTACAGCAAAAAATAAAAAATAAATAAATAATAATTGTTGGGACACCCTGTAGTCATGTTCAATGCATATTACACTGGTCTAGGGCATGACAAGAGCTTGCTGTCTGTTGTAGCATTCAGCAACATATACCTTTTTCTCACACAAAAAATATTGATTGGTTACAGATGTAAAAATTGCAAGTTTATTGAGCAAATACTGCTGCTCAAATGAATATTCATACATTCGTGAGCAGCAGTACTCATTATATATGCAATTATCTAACCAGTGGTTATAAATTTTGCTCATAATTGAAAAAAGTTGTTAGTTAAAGGGATAGTTGAGTTCTGGTAAGGAGAGTACAGTTTTAGTGAAACTGAATTTTAGTAACCAAAACCTGCATCATTACATTACAAACTAATAGTTATAACTAGAAAGGAACACAAAATTACAAATGACGTAGTAAAGATCATGTTATCATTCAAAAAGAGCCGTTAAAACGTAAGAGCGCGCTCTCTAAACACTCATCGGTTTCAACCATTTTTAATAAAATATTGTGCATGTGATGCTTTGTTGAAATAGTGATTAGATAGAGAAATAACCAACAACTATTTAAATACCTATTTTGTAACTTTTTTGAAAAGAGGAAGCATTTTTTTGAATTTTTAACGGCTGGTTCAAAATTCTCTAATAAACCCGGGGCCCCGGGTTTATTACAAATTGTTATATTTATGGATATTTCAGCCGTTTCTGAACCGATTTTGATCAAACAAAGATGATTTTATTGTTTAAATATTATGCTCTTTCAAATTTTACACTCAGTTTTTCATTACCTCACAAACCAATTAAGTAGTCTACCAAAACTCAACTTTCCCTTTAATTTAGAAAATTGCATTATATTTAATGAGTATAAGTGCTTATGAATATTCATGAATATGAATATGAATATTTATGAGCACCAGTGTTATTGCTCAATGTGTGCAATTTTTGTACTAACCACTATTTTGTATGTGAAAAAATGTATATGATGATGAAAGCTACAATTGACATTAAGCCCTTGATATGCCCTAGACCAGCGATTTAAGTATTCCAACAGCACTACAGGGTGTCTAAACAAAAATGCAGGGTGTCTTTTTAAAAATTAAAAATAAATTTAAAAATATATATTATTTTTATTTTTTATTTTTTATTTTTAAAAAGAAAGTTGGGGTGCGCCTTATACACGAGTGCGCCTTATACACGAGTGCGTCTTATACACGGAGTTTTACGGTATGTAGAGTCTTCAAAGGGTTAAGGGCATTTGCTCCCCATCTAGATAGCCCCAATATCATTATGTGGAGCTGAGTGATTCCCAATGACATTCTACTCAACATGGAGGGCCCAGGATGGGTAGATAAGTATGTCAAGTACTGATGACTGAGTAAGTTCATTCAAATGGTTAGTAATGTCATTTTAAATGGATTAGCAACTTGCTAGATGGCTTGATAATATGCTGCAAAGCAGAAGAGCATAATACTGTATACATGTAAGTGATTGCAATATCCAAAATTATTTTATAATCATTTTATGGACCTTGTTCTACCGCAATGGTGCATGCATATGATGCAGGTTGTTGACAAAATGTTTAAAATCAAATTTGAATGAAAATGTTAATTATTTATACGGAAATATGCACATGTGTGAGAAAAAACTAACCTGTTCAGGACTGCTGCTTTGGGTCTATAGAGTTTATTGCATGTACTGATATACCAAAATCAAATAGTTTTGAATGGGTTAAACTATAAATAATTTTGTAATAAAATAATTGTACAAGTTAATTTAACTAAAATATGATCATGGACACAATGTTTGGGTGACCATTTATTTGTCTGCCTACAAAATTGCTTGGGTGCTCTACTTTTGAAATAGGGATTTTTTTTTCATGATCTGTCTGACAGTCATATCTATGAAAACAAAGTACCCTTTATCAAAATGTTCAAACATACACTACAGAAAAAGTCAGGAAGTACAACCTAGAACATGTCTAGTAACAACAGACAATCTTGATACATCATAAGCCTTCTGATATTAAGTTCTCAATTCAAATATCAACAAAAAGTGGAGTACAGCTTTACAAAATTTAGTTAATTTTATTTCTAGGGTCTGTCATTCATGTTTTAGAAAAAATTAGAAACTGTGAAACTAAACTTTCAAAAAGTGCATTGAAAATGGAATGAAAATGGAAACAGATAACACATTTATGAAGGTCTACGTGTAATTCAACTTTCATACTGTACATCCATCTTTTATCACATTCGTGCCCCATGCTATACTCAAAGAGTCAAAACTGTTTACTCTATTCAGGCCTGGCACCGTTGTATAACTATTTACCCAGCCATTTGAGTATGCATGATGTCCGAACTGTGATGAGAATAAAGTTAAATTGATTTATAATTTATATTGCAACTTTGTTTACTCAACTACTAAAAGTGCAATATTTTAGCTCCCTAGTTATGATTGTATTCATGCATGATGTTGAAACTGTGATGAGAATTAAGTGCAATTGATACACATTTTTATGAACATTAACTCCACCAACTAAAGTGTAAATATTATTGTAGACAATAAGCAGATGAAAACATAGTCCTAATAATTATGTTATTCAATTTTTTATAAAATTTATATTTTCATCAGATTCATTCCCCTCGTATAAAAAACGAACAAACACATCTCTGCTTAAATAATAAAAATTGACATTAATTTACTTCCCATGGTTATCATTCCTGTCTATAAAATAAATTACCATTACTTTCAATGATGAAAACAAGAAACATATCAAAATCATAAGTCTACTGATATTCATTTTTTATATTTTCATACCCCCATATATAATCAACAACTTGCATTTCTGCTTTAATAAACATTGACATCAATTTAATTTCCATGGTTTTCATTCCTGTCTATACAAATACAATAAAGTACCATTACTTTCAATAATGAAAACAACAAAAGTATCACAAGAAACATCACATCAACATCATAATAAGTCTGCTGATATTCAGTTTTCATATATTTTCAAGTAATTCGTGCCCCATGCTTCCCTCTTATTGACTCAATTCAGGCCTGGCGTCGCTGTATCACTATTTATCCAGCAATGTGAGCATGCATGATGTTGAAACTGTGATGGGAATTAAGTGCAATTGATCCCCGGGGGAATTAGATTCACCGTGCTAGTCTCCGAGCCCAGACACAATACAGTGAATATACACATTATGATTGTATTATATTTCTTAACATCGGCTGTAGCCAAAGACATGAAATATATACTGTTATATAAATGACTGTACAGCATTTAACTAAATATTTTGTAGTAATGGTATATTAGAATCAGTAATTTATAATGCTAACTTGGCAATAATTGTGATTTATTTGGGCCACCAAAATGTGATAAGTCCCAATTCTACTGCCAAATCTGGATTGGGGCCACCATAATCTGATAACTTACGATTATAATTGCTAAACAGAATCCCCATTGAGAAGAAATGTAAAATCTAGAAATTTGTAAAGAAAATAATACTTTCCAGTTTCACCATTAAATGAGTCCACATCTTATGAAGACGTAATACACTCTCAGCAGAATAATTTCTCTCTAGATTCACGATCTCAAAATTAATGCTGGAAAAGGACTTTTTACCTTGTGGCCCAGTCGGGCAAGTATTTCTAGTGGCCAGAAACCTGAATATGGTTGCCCCAAATGGAAAACAGGAATTTTTTTTTTAACTTTTATATTTGGTTGCCCATTTGGGCTAGAATTTAGGTGGCCCAAAGCTAATTGATAATGGTCCCAGGCCCGGGCTAACTTCGAGTAAGTAACTGTCAACCAATAAAAATCCATGTATTTATCTGGGCTCATTATCAATGCCCTGCAAGCACAAACTCCATTAAACAAAATGGATGGAAGTCTATGCGAAGAAAATTGCTAACATGCTGCGTACAGCGCATTAAAACATTATAGCCGCTACATTATGGTGACTTTTATTACTGCTTTTCCATGAAATTCCAGGGTTCTTGAGGGGATTCCCAAGGGCTTAATCACCCTGACTGCTGATGGGAACCTGTAAGGGATTTTGAAGATTTTCAGCACAAGTGCACACAATCAATGGGGCCAGTGCTCGACACTAGCACTTGGCCGCTTGCCCAGGGTAATCAAAAATTGGTGTTGTGCAAGTAAAATAAATTGTCTAGTTTGCTTGCCTGATCAGGTAACTAGATAATTGGTCAACTACAAGAGAACAAAGTAATTTCATATGTGTTAATCTCATCTAGAAGTAATAAAGAGGGCAAGTAATTTGTATATTGGGGCAAGTAAAATTTTAAAATGTATGATTTTACTAGCCCGAAGGGGCCAGTACAGAAAAAAGTTATTGTGGAGGCTTGAATCATCCTGACTCCTGATGGGAGCCATCAAGGGATTCTAAAGATTTTCAGCACAATTGCACACAATCAATGCAGCAAGCTCTTAGTGTTTTCAACTTGATTATCAGCCAGCATTGTGAACCAGGAGTCTTGGAATTCTAGATGATCATATTCATGAATCGTGACTTGGTTTCTAACAGCGAAATACATCGTACAATGTCTCACTGTGCACATGTATCTAGATTATTTTAATTTTTATGTTGATTCTCCTGGAAGTCAATATCACCATTCCAATGCCCTCTCTCATCTGTGACGTTTGATTAAATTTCATCCTAGCCTATCAAATGAATAGATAGAAAACAGATCAGATTCGATAGAAGAAGAATAATTTGATTTTACAATATTTCCACCCCAAGGATTAGATACTTCCAAGAGCCTCAAGGCATCGTGAATGCAAAGCATGTCAATGCATGATAATGACGACCCACTTCAAACCCACACACTGCTACTAATGCATAATGTATGTAGTAACTCAATGACCTTTACACGGATTGGTGCCCAAGGGGCTGGCACGTGAGTCTAGACAGGGCATGAGACTGTGGAATTACAGTGGCAAGAGATACACTAAGCAGGAATAGATGATTGCACTGAATACTGAGTATAGATCTGTCAAACAGCATTTATTTTACCCCAAGTAGTACTACATTAACTAGTTCAGGGCCCCCTTGCAGAAAAAGTTGCAATCGATTGAAAAGTTACAATCGATTGTAAAGTTGCAATTAATTGCAAGTCAGATCATGTGACTGAATGCCCAAATATGAATGGTTCAAATGGGCATATTTTCAATTAATTGCAGCTCTTTCTACAACGAGGCCCAGAAGTGGGGGATTTTGCTTTAAAATATTAAACATTCTGGGATTATTTTGGGATCAGTCCTGAATGGGTTATATTTTGTATCCTGACTTTTGACCAAGATAATGAGTAATATTAAAACAAAGGCAGATCAAATTCAATAGAAGAATAAATATGAGATTTGAAGATAAATCCATCACAAGGATCAGATACCACGCAGAGCCCTTCACTGTGAATGCACTTGCATGTCAGTGCACGATAATGACAACCCTTCTCCTAACTCATTCATTCCCACAGATGCAGATTGAATGTAGTGTTTCAATTACCCTTTTCAAAGATTGGTGCCTAAGGGGCTTGCGCTTGAATCTAGACAGGGCAAAAGATGGTGGCATTATTACAATGAGACAAGAGAGTAGTACTAGATAATTACGCTGACTGAGTATGTAAAAAAAAAAACATTTTCATGGATAAATTTGATGTACTTTATTCAAACTTGATTCTTTTGTTAGTTATAATAATCATACACACAATCGTGATTTTTCGTGTGAAATTGTGCCCACCTATCAAATGAATCATAAATACAAATTAGGTAACTGGATCAGATGCAATAGACAGAATTATGGTCAGATCTGAATCTGATGAAATTTTCCACCCCAAGGATAAGATACTTCACAGAGACATTCACTGTGAATGCAGCGCATGTTCACAAAGACAGCTCTTCTCCTAACTCATTCATTCCCAAAGATGCATATTGAACATAGTGTTTCAATAAACCTTTTCAAATATTGGTGCCTAAAAGGCTTGCGCTCGAGTCTAGACGGGGCAAATACTGTGGCATTATTATTACAAAGAGGCAAGAGATGCCATTTGGCAACTTGGTTTGCATTGCGATGATCCACACGTATCCCCCCATGGCAAATTATTATTTATGATGCATGAAATCACATGCTGGAAGGAACATTATGATACTGCGAAAACACTGATAGTCAACAATACCATTATTATAATAACGTTGGCAGGCAATGCATGCAACCACCTAGGTACCTACGTATAGCATGGGGCACAGCTAAAGGTTGTGCAAAATTTGGCCTACAAATTATTATCTCCAACACTCACATACTTGCAGTGTAGGTACAGTATGTATTATGAATGCAATTCCAAAGGAAAATCACTCCAATAATTGACATCATAACCAAATTAGAGATTGTGATACCTACATACATACTTTAACATGTTCCCTACTAGATTTCGCAATCCTCATTGAGTCAATACAGGACCCACCAGGTTCCAGTAGGCAATGGATTAAGAATCCTTCAAAAAATGCTAACAAATAGAACAAAAATATAATTGTGCTGTATTGTGCTGTTGTTATGGTAACTATTAACTATTACTTTAAATATTGTAACTTTCAGTATGGTGATACTTTGTAAAGATTATCAACCTATATTCTGTACATTTTCCTTTTAAAAATCCAAGGAAAGAACAACGTGAAGAAGTTTCTTGATTTCAAGATGGGATAGTAACAATTTAATGCAGCCCCCCAAAATGCTCAAAAGAGCCCTTGAAAATCAACCCCTGAAAATACACATCCAGAGTTCAATGCATAACATCCTGATTCCTGAATGTTACCTCTTCTGCCTGAACAAAATATATGTATGTAGGCCCTGGGAAATAAATTACATAATTTACCCCTGAATAGTAAAATAAATTTACTGGCAGTAGAAGCAGAGATAGTTCCGTAGAATGTAAAAATAAAAATATTTAAATACCATTTATATTCAAATTTATCTCAATGTAATGTGTGTTAATAGTACAAACTATTAAAAACCCGGACAGTTGAAAATGCATTATTTTTTTCAAAGAATCATTCAAATATTATGATCCATAACAAAAATTAGCTTAATGCATGTTTTAGATTAAACTTGTTTCATACATGATTTACCTGCACATTTGTTAATTAATGAATTTAATATCTTCTCATTCAATCATTAAAAATGACGATGCCTTTAAAAACATGAGTGGGTTCAAATTCCTAATAACGTGTATGATTTATTATTATATTGTGTATTTTGTGTGCATACATACACGTGTGAATATGAGATGATAGATTGCATAGTACTACTGTACAGTGTGACTCACAGTGACAGTGCACACATTAGTTACACAATACCTTCTGCGGACTTGACAAGGTGAACATTGCGAAATTATGCACCGTTTGGGAATTCCAAACTGTATCATGACAGTGACAGATGCGGAAGCTTCATGAAAAATTGAGATCTGCATACATGTAGGAGCACCATGAACCTACTACCTAGTAGCACCCTAAGACAGGGCTCGACACTAGCACTTGCCCACTAGCCCGGGGCAAGTAGAAATTTATGTTGGGCAAGTAACATTTTGTAAATGGTCTAGGTTGCTTGCCCGATCGGGCAACTTAAATTTATCTTCACCTACGAGAATAGAATGTAGTTCCTTACATGAAAATCTCATCCAGAAGTAATAGGGCAAGTAAATGGTCTGTTTGGGCAAGTAAAATTTGAACATTTATGATTTTACTTGCCCAAACGGGCCAGTAGAGAAAACAGTTTGTGTGGAAGCTTGCCTAAGATATCATATATCTCTTATCAATGACTAAATATACATACATGGGCTCCTAGTACATTTTCAAAATGTCTTCTTGCACAGCAATAGGTGTTGTGAAATTACGCACCGTTTGGGAATTCCAAAGTGTACACAATCATCACAATGTCGGATGTAATTTATGCTACCGAGTTTCGAGAAAAGTCAGATATACGTGATTGAGAGTGTAAATAGATCTCTTATCAAAGACCTAATTCGTAGAGCACACAATGATAACAAATACCTTCTGCCATATCAAATAAGTTATAACAAGGTGTTGTGAAATTATGCACCTATTGCATGCTCAATGGGGAATTCCATATAGTATCAATGACTTTATATACATCATATACGCTTTGTGAAAGGTGAGATCTAGATACAAATTACCCCGAGAGTGAACACAAATACAAAATACCTGCTGCCAGGCAAAACTAATTTGTGAAATTATGCACAAGTTGTGTGCTAACATGGAATTCCATACAAATCATCACAATGACTATATGCCAGGCTTTGTGAAAAGTGAGCCTCTCTACATACAAAGCAGCCCAAGATTTATTGATATCAGACACCACCTTCTGCAGAGGAAAAAAAGGTGATGCAAAATTATGCACCATTTGTGTAATCAACTGAGAATTCCAAACACCATCATCACAATGGCAGATGCCCAGGCTTTGTGGGCAAGTGAGATTTGCATTATTTATTTACAAAACACACCCTGAATATTGCACAGAGGAGTGCTGTGAAATTATGCACTTAAACTGGAAATCCCAAATAAAAACAAAATTAGCACCATTTATCACAAATATCTCACAGTACTTTGGTGCTACTACAAATATTTGTTTGTGGAGGTTTTGTGTGAAATGTGACACATGTTCAATGCAACTAAGATATAGGACTATCACTGATAGACTGATGAAGAGTGATACATCATAAATTGAGGATTGATTGATGACCAAAATGATATCATGGTGACTCACGGATCATAGTTCAGAGAAAACCTCCTGCTGTTTAATAGAGAAAAAAAATCTTTACAAATTTGTATGCATCCAACTGTGAATATCAAACGGTATCATCGCAATATCAGATGCCGAGACTTCATGAAAAGCAAAAATGACAGAAAACAACCTGAAAGTGTGAGTCGGAAGACAAATACATCAAAGAACTGCATTGCAAAATTAGACACCAATTGAATCAATGTCTAAACAGGACATTCCTTTGTAACACATTTGTACCACAAATATCTCATATGAGTGAAAAATAGCAAAGAAAATGGGATTCCAATGGGATATCAACAACGGGATAATTCAACAAATATCTCACAGTACATATGGCCATGATATGACAAAAGTAATTCCATGCATGCAAAGACTTTGTAAAATGTGACATACAACACACCCTGAAAATGAAACTACGATTTGTTTTAATGAAGATGAGTATCAAATGTCGTATAGCCTGCATAGACAGATAGGTTGATGGGGTGAACAGGGCAATAGGATCAGGCACCTTGTCACCAGTAGGGCTAGATTAGTTACAAGACATGTTGCATTTGCAATACTTTTATTCATGCCAAGCTTCCACACTACCTTTTTTTCCTACTGGCCCGTTTGGGCAAGAAAAATAATGAATTTTCACATTTTACTTGCCCGAACAGAAAATCTACTTGCCCCCTAAAACAATGTGAAACAAAAGACAATTGATCACGCTTCTTTAGGTACATGTAGCTCTATCTACTCAGCATATAGTTCCTTGTTTCTAGATGAGATTTAGGAATTACATTTTTTTTCTGATAGCTGATCTGAAATGTTAACTGCCCGATCGGGCAACCAAACTAGAGCAATTATGATATTTTACTTGCCCAACATCAATTTTTACTTGTCCTCAGCAATCGGGCAAGTGTTAGTTTACACTTCAGGGCTTTTTTAACAGCATCTTTCATTTGCTCTTGGTACAAGGTTTACAGTTGGGACTACAGAGTATTTCAAGGCATGCCAAACTTTCCTTGTACTTTTTCTTTCTTACATTTTTTCCACCAACAACACTGGGAAGACCCAACGCATTTAACAAATTGTCATACACATACATTGTATAATTTGTGTTTTCTGCCTCACATATAAATTAATTGTAGCTATTCCCAGACCACTGTCTCACACTATTACACAACACTTGCTGACATACCTGATACCAATTCCTCTTGACCTTACATGAACTCAACCATCTTCATGGCAGTGTACAATCTCCTTAACCTGCTAAGCAAGATGATGATTCCATTACCTACTGCAGCAGCAGACCACTTGAGACCCATTATCCTATAATGATATAATCCTCCCATCCATATGTCTACACATCTATAACTTGTTTGTATGTACTGTATACACTTAATATTATGTAACACTACTGACATAGCAATTCCTCTTGACCTTAGATGATCTCAAACACCTTCAAGGCAGTGTACAATCTCCTTAACCTGCTAAGCATGATGATGATTCCATTACCAACTACAGCAGCAGACCACTTAAGACCCATTATCCTATAATGATATAATCCTCCCATCCATATGTCTACACATCTATAACTTGTTTGTAATACACTTAATATTATGTAACACTACTGACATAGCAATTCATAATGACCTGACATAATCTAGACCATCTTTACGGCAGTGTACAATCTCCTTAACCTGCTAAGCATGATGATGATTACATTACCCTCTACAGCAGCAGACAACTTGAGACCCATTATCCTATAATCCTCCCGTCCATACGCCTACAATAATGTATGTCTATAACTATTTTATGTATACGTACTATTTTGTAACACTGTTGACATACCAATTCATAATGACCTTATATATTAAAGGGATAGTTGAGTTCTGGCAAGGAGAGTACAGTTTTAGTGAAACTGAATTTTAGTAACCAAAACCTGCATCATTACATTACAAACTAATAGTTATAACTAGAAAGGAACACCAAATTACAAATGACGTAGTAAAGATCATGTTATCATTCAAAAAGAGCCGTTAAAACGTAAGAGGGCGCTCTCTAAACACTCATCGGTTTCAACCATTTTGAATAAAATATTGTGCATGTGATGCTTTGTTGAAATAGTGATTAGATAGAGAAATAACCAACAACTATTTAAATACCTATTTTGTAACTTTTTGAAAAGAGGAAGCATTTTTTTGAATTTTTAACGGCTGGTTCAAAATTCTCTAATAAACCCGGGGCCCCGGGTTTATTACAAATTGTTATATTTATGGATATTTCAGCCGTTTCTGAACCGATTTTGATCAAACAAAGATGATTTTATTGTTTAAATATTATGCTCTTTCAAATTTTACACTCAGTTTTTCATTACCTCACAAACCAACTAAGTAGTCTAGCGCCCTCTCTACCAAAACTCAACTTTCCCTTTAACTCAACTTTACATTATATGGTAAAGATTATCACTATGTCATCTTGGGCCTGCTATAAGCATGATGGCGATTCCATTAGCATCACTCAGCAGACAACTTGAGACCCATCATCCTATAATCCTCCCATCCATATGTCTACATCTACTTAAAAAGATTTTGTAAAAAGTGTAATACTGTATATCTTTCTGATATAAATCTGCAAGATGTTTTCTCTAGTCTGCTCAGGACCGTCTAATCTTCTTCACTTTGCTTGTCCTCCCTGTTTGTAATTTTTTTGTGTGTAAATAATAATTTTGTCAAATTTATTTTTTCCAAATAGGTTTTGGCTTCACTGTACGGGTAGCATTATTATCCCACTGAATGAATATCATGGTAATACTTCTACATCAAACAGACAGTCTATATAAAATGTAATATTATCAAAGCGTGGGCATTAGGTGACCAGATGGAGGGGTGGCACTGAGCCATTGACTGAATACTGCACATATAAAGCTTTACCAACAAACACACAACCACAAAATAATGTCAACAAAATATATTTCAAGTTCATTACAGGCAAAGGCCAGAGAGAAGCATAGACTGACTGAATACCACATGGTAATGCTTTGTCATCATATACATGTAGGCAACCAACCAACCAACCATACATACATACACAAATTATGCAAATAAAATATTCTCCAAATGTAATAGTCATAAATGTAAGGAAAGGAGAGTGAAGGGGCTGTCACTAAGCCACCGAGTTAATGTTGTGGTAATGTTTCTTCATCAAATAGTTTGGGCATTAGATGAGCAGATGGAGGGGTGGCAATGAGCAATTGACTGAATAATGTGGTAAAGCTTTTCCAACAAACACACAACCACAACATCTGGGGGGAATGGGGGATGTATATCATGTTCAGTGCAGGCAAGAGAGAGTCGTGGATTGACTGAATAATGTGGTAATGCTCTGTCAACAAACACACAACCACAAAATAATGCAAACAAAATAATATATTTCAAGTTCAGTGCAGATACAGGAGAGAGGCATTGACTGACTGAATACCATGGAAATGCTTTGCCAACAAACACACAACACAACCACAAAATAATGCAAACAAAATATTGTTCAAGTTCAGTGGAGATAAAAGGAAGATGCATGGACTGACTGACGACCATGGTAATGCTGGTAATGCTTTGCCAACAAACACACTACACAAACACAAAATAATGCAAAAAAATATATATATTTCAAGTTCAGTGGAGATAAAAGGAAGAGGCATGGACTGACTGACTGACTACCATAGTACCACATTGGTAATGCTGGTAATGCTTTACCAACAAACAAACACGCATGATATCTCCACCCATTCCTCAGGATTACTTGAGGCATAATAATTACTGCACATAGCATGTTGTAAGACTGCTTTGGGAATAATTCAGGCAGATGGGCATAAGTCTGTCCCAGTGGCATAGCCAGACAATTACACAGGGTGTCCAGCAATTTATCCTCTAAAAAGTCACAAAAAAGGGCTACTGAAGGAAATGAAGTGGTCAATAAATTGTCATGGATTACAATTTTAACAAATCTCAAACTGCAATCAACAGCAGCTAAGCTTAAAAAAAACAGGGGCAGAGTAATAAGTAAAATATGTAAACTACATTTCTTTCACAAGGGGAAGCAATATATGGTGAGGACAGTACTCCGTACTGAGGGATAGCAGTTTCCCCAACAGCCATTGTAGCCTTACATTCATTTTACACAAATTATGCAAATAAAATATTCTTCAAGTTCAGGGCAGTCAAGCGGTAATAACCTTACCCTGCTCCCAGATCTGGGAGCTATTCAAGCAGATAATCAGTAGTCGGTTTATTGGCATAGACAGGGTCAAACCAAGGATGATGAGGGGAGGGGGGGGGGGGGGGGGGGGGGCGGGACAAGTACAAAATATTTCCCTCACTTATGGCTATGAGAGAGGTAATGTTTGCCAAAAAATACTAACATTTTTTTCTTTTTTTTCTTAGATTTGTAATCCCACAGAAGGGACAGGTAGCAGCCTTAGCAGGGATGTGGCGAAAATCACCACTTGGAGGGGGGCAGTCTCCCCTTGCCACCCCCCCCCCCCCCCCCCCCACCCTCAGTTATGCCCCCTGTCTATTTGTGAAGGAGCTAGCCATGCATGCTGGCATTATGCGCCCTTGGCATCACCTTAAACTCTCTTTAAATTCAGTAGTCAAGAGTTCATGCGGCAATGGACACAAATCGAAGGAATCAATACAAATTTGTTTACAGTCAGAGTTCAGACCGTCTCTTACCAAAAAATTATTGAGGATCGATAAAGCCCTGTCAGGCTTTTTTTGTAACTCCTGACAAACCTTTCATGCAGATTTTCTCTTCCAGTTCAGTGAGCATTTGACGAGGGCAATGCAACATTACAGAACTGTGTACTTTGTGCTCATATAAATCTAAATGGATGATGAAGCCTAATGTTATTGTTGATCTTCGATCATCACAATCAAATTTATGAACTTTCAGCTCACCCAATAGAGGGAAAGTTCTTTGTGCCACTGAACCAAACAGACAAACAAACAAACAAAAAACAAACAAACAAACATAACAGACAAAAAATTATGATAATTGTTTAAACATTAGAACAAATTTCCCAACAACTTATGCAGCAAAGTTGTTAGCAAAACTTTGACCTCTACATTGATGTACAGGCAGGCTCCATAATAATTTATTAGAATATCTCTGCTGGAGATAACTATTGGCAAGGTAACAAAGTAACAAATTACACAAAATTATAATTTAATAACAAAACACTTTGTGTATTGGGCAATTTTCTCTATTGACTGCATCCTAGTACACCACAGGTAGGATTTCATTAGTTGCTAGTTTTCCTATAAATCTAGATAGTTGCCCTGCTATGTGTACTTTCTCTCATTTCCAATTTATCAAGTTCCAGTAACCTAGATAAAAGCTCATTATTCTATATCTTAGGTTAAGGATACTGTATGTACACCCATGATGCAACATGAAGTCTCGTCTCTTTATTGTGACAATACATGGCCATTGTGATAATACAGCTTTCAACCTGTATACATTGCGCCTGTGCCTGTTACATGCAGCTACACATGATAGAGGAACAGTTTTAAACTATCAGTTTCCACATGAATGAAAGACATTCGTTCTGCATACTTAGTATTCTATAATATACAGCTGTAGAGCTCTACTAATTAAAATTTGTCACATGTACGATGTAAACGGTAGTGGAGAGTGAAGACACATCTATAAGAGGTCTAAGATTCTTATTTTTTCAAATAGTAATAAACTAAATTGTATATTAACACAAATTATGTTAATGATGTTATTTTTGTTTAATAATTTGTTGATAATGAAGAAATTAGTTAATAAATAAAATTAAATAAAATGTATGTATTATGTAAAAATTATTGTAGAAAACAGTCAAAATACAATCAATTGGGAACTATAAACAACAAATTAATGGCAAAGTTCTACATATTGTGCACCTTGCTTCTGAAGTTCTTATCATCATCCTCACAATCTCTTCAAACCCATAGAGCAGTGGTGTAGCGCGGTCAGACTGATTGGGGGAGGGGGGCAACCAAATAAGTTGGGGGAACACCTTATGTATTTCTTTGTTTTTACACAGATTGTCCCCTTATGTTTTTGACAAATTATTGGGGGGCACTTGACCCCTCCCCCCTTGACCCCCTCCCCCCTTGACCCCCCCCCCCCCCCCTTGCTCCATCACTGAAATAGAAGATACCTGATACTAGTGGCCTTGATTTATCTGCCTTCTTAGTTGACAAACATCATCCAATCACCCGACTTCTGAATTTTATGATCACTTTCACCTTCAAAGTCGTTTGTTTTTTAAGCAAAAAACACAACACATGCAGGAAATACTGAGCTGTACATACTCCCTCAAAATGTTTTATAGAAATTGTGATTTACAGCCCTTGATGTTTATTATTGGGTATGTATACATGATGTACTTTTTATTATACACAGATTATGCACCTCTTGCACATAATCACATTATCATATCCTTGCACAGAGCACCATCTGTGTATACACATGTATGAACATATCCACAGGGGGGGGGGGGGGGGGGGTGGGTAGTTGATCCAAGTGGCCTATTTGACTCTGACTTGCTACACTACATAGCACCTCATCGCTGGCTACCATATAAAGGACTGTACACTTGGTAACTTAGTTCAGGGCTCCACACTTACCTTTTTTGTCAGTGGCCCAGTCGGGCCAGTGAAATAATTTCTTCTCCTTTTTTGGTGGCCCGAAAGAAAAATGTAATTGCCCGAAAATTGTATTTCATGAGTAAACTTTTTACTATTCAAAATATCCCTATTTCCTGATCAAACCTGTGATTGAAGCATGACATGGAAGAAAACAAGATTTGTCTTATCTTCTCAATGTCGGGTTGAAAATCTGCTTGCCCGATTGGGCCACCAAAATATGACTTTTATACATTTTTGCTGGCCCGAAGTGCAATTTCACTGGCCCCGGGCCAGTGGGAGTGTCGAGCCCTGAGATATGCATAAACAACTAAATGATCAAATGAGCAAATTATGCACTAGTAAATGGAGGTTAGAGCATCGGTCAAAGAATCTGAGACATTTTCATATCTTGTTACACTGTTTGTAACTTGTAAGTTGACAGTATGTTCCTGAAATAAAACTCCTACAATATCCTGATGAATGAAGAGAATTCAAAGTACATATAGATACATATCTCTTATACTATCTTGGCAGCCAATGTTTGGAAGGATGCTTTTCATTCTCATGTATTAGCTCCACAAACCCACTATGGATAGTTGGATACTAAGTATCAGTGGCACAGTTCATGCTACTCAGTGCATAGCTTCTCAAGAGTCTAGCATCTCACCATTTGACTCCTACAAAACAGATCAATATCACTCTCTCATAAAACAAAACAACTATTATTGGAAGACGTCACCGCCACAAACAGTGTCTCAATTTCATTACACTTCTCAGGGTACCATAATACATGTAGCACAGTATCATTGAGACAGAGGCTGCTTGACTGCCTTGAAAAAGGAATCTGCACACTTGAGGAAAACAACTCAGTAATTTACCTAGCTACCCAGACACTGAAAATGATGTTAAATGCTATTTTTCTTGTTGTGCTCTGCTTCCTCAGTTAAATTGAGTTCTTATTGAGAGATTACATGGATAAACAAAATTATTATTACAGTATATTATTATTTTATTATAATTACAATTATAATTGTTATTGTTATTGTTATTTGTATTATTATTATTACTATTATTATTATTATTATCATCATTATTATTATTATTATTATCATTATCATCGTGGAACTTTAAGTACTAGGAATACAATTGATAAATGTAGACTTTCTGTAGACAATGCAGGCATAACAAATTATAATCTGGTTTTGGGGTAAATTAACAGAAAATTTACTTGCCAGCCAAAAGTAAAAATGAATGTGAAAGAAAAGAAAAATTAATCATGCTAGAGTGATATATATTAATCATGCTAGGTTGCTTGATCTACTTGGATAGGAAAATGTCTCATAATTTGCTTTTAGATGAGATAAATAGGTAAGGAATTACATTTTTTTCTCTCATAGTTGAATAGAAATGTTAGTAGCCTGATCAAACTTAACCAAAGAATACAATCTATGAAAGTTCACATGTCTGCCATCAAATTTTACTTGCCCTGGGCAATCAGGCAAGTGTTGAGTCCTGTTTACGTCCATATCATGCAATTCAGTATCATAGTGCATTACAGTACCATACTTCAATCTTACTTGCACAAAATGTGTATACATATTTTCCACTCCATTTTGGAATATGTACAGGCAATTAGGCCCACACAGGAATACACAGTGAAATGACATTTGATACTAAAATACTGCCTGGCCAGCTGGCCCGGGGCCAGTGAAATTGCACTTGGGGCCAGCAAAATGTATAAAAGTCATATTTTGGTGGCCCGATCTGGCAAGCAGATTTTCAACCCGACATTGACAAAATTAAAAAATCTTGTTTTCTTTTATGTCGTGCTTCATCTGTAATCACAGCTTTGATTAGGAAAGAGTGATATTTTGAAAGGTAAAAACTAAGCTTATACTCATGAAATACAATTTGGGGGCCAGTAAATTTTCTTTCGGGCCACCAGAATAGGGGAAGAAACTATTTCACTGGCCTGAAAAGGACACTGACTAAAAAGGTGAGTGTGGAGCCCTGCCATACATGTCAGTAAGTTTAAGATGGGGTGGGGTCATTGGTGTAGCATGGTCAGACCGATTGGAGGGCGCATACATTAATGTCTGCACTCGATGTAAATCTTTATGTGTAAAGGATTCTACCCAATATTTGTTGGGGTTTTTTTGACAAATTATTTGGGTTACGTGCCCCACAGGGCCAGGGGATACTTTTGAAGCCTATTGTATTAACATTACACAAAAATTATTTTGCACAATTGACCTCTGGATCTGGTATAAATTCTGGGGTTCTTTTTTGATTTTTTATAAACATTTTTTTTTTTTGGGGGGGGGGGGGGGGGGTAAATTGACTTTAGCCTAATGCTGTTAGGTAAACAAAAAATCCCGGCCCGTTCTCGGATCGTTAGAATTCTATATCGCTAACGAGATCTCGGATCGGATCGGATCTCGGAGAAAAAAAATATTGCAATTTGCTCTGAAAAAATGCAGCGTTGTAGACTCATCTTTCTTGTTTTATATGGCAAAAAATATTAATAATAATGACGTTTCGAGGCATGTACATATCAATTTCTACGGAAAAATAATATTAAGATTATTCAGAGTTTCGCAAGAAAAGTATTTTTTCGATGGTTTGTTCGGCATCGCACCACACGTTTCACAGAAACTCAACCCGCCAATCGCGTGGAAAACCGCGCTTGTGAGCCACTGCCGGGCCACTGCCCTCAAAAATCGGCTATAAATTACCCTTTTAGGGAACCACACAATTCTGGTAATCTACTTACATGATAACATGGCATCTGAAAGCCGAACAGAATACAAAATAACCCCCCAAATCAAAGACAAAACTGCTGAATTATCGATATATTTCCAAAGAAAAAAATCGGATTACGGACGGCTAGGCCTCGAGAGAACTCCAATGAGTAGCTAGCTATAGCTTGCATGCACATGCAACAAGTTATTAGGCGTTAATTTGGTCGTATTACTTTGCGTGTGTTATGGTGAACGTTTTTTCTTACGCGAGATCCATCCGCCGAAAATTGGGAATTCCCGGCGGCGGATCTATATCTGCACACGCAATTATACAAGCAAACGGGAGCGGTGTAATAATTTTTTATCGATATTTTGCGCAATTGTTTTCATTGTTTAGGGGCATATTTTTGTTTCCGCCCAGCTATCAAACGCCAAGAAATCATGTAAGTAGAATATCAGAACATTTTTAAATGTGCAAATGACAATAAAACGTATTCAGAGCCACATTTTTAATGCACTGGCTTATTAGCTCGATCATACAGACATCCAACAGACGTCTCCCCTCGAGTACCGGCGTAACTTTGATTGCACATCCGTCCACAACATCGTTCAAAATGACTAGCAATTTCGCGCATCCTGTTCAATTTTCGACTGCAAAACGAACTGACGAACCATGAATTTCTCCAAAATAACCACTCATAAAGTAAACATATTGATTTCCCCATTTCTTATTTAAATTACACTACTTAATGGACTGTCAAACATACACATGTTCAATTATCACTGGAGAAAATGGGTCGGCAAAATCTTCCGATATTTTCTACCGAGAAAAAATATTTCTCGATCCGTCTCGGAATCGGCTCGGAAGCCATTACCGCCGGGATCTCGGATCGGATCCGGATCGGATAACAGCATTACTTTAGCCCTTGCTACCCTATATAATCTTCCCCAGATACAACATAGTAGGAAAGATAATTTTAATCTTTGTAAATTAAACTTGTCAATTAAAAAGATTAAAAACGGTCCCCACTCCGGTGCCGTTTCAAATGGACATGTTTTGTTCACTAATTTGTACTTTGTTTACGCATTAATTCAAATCCATCTATGATCCATCCATCATTCTATCCTCCCGGCAAATCGCCATATCCAAATATTGGCAGACCCATCCTTCCATAGTATCTTTGTCCATCCATCTATCTAACACTAATCTGTCCATCGATCTTCCAGCCAGCCATCCTTTCACACAACCATCAAATTACATATATCCATCACTCCATCCATCTCCAGGCCATGCAAAGTTCAATCCATCAATCCAGCCTTATTCATCCATCCTCCCATCCACTTATCTACATGATCCATCCTCATACATCCATTCGTATTCATCCATTCTTATTTAGCCATATTGACCCCATTGATCAGATTGGACTTTTGGTAGTTAGTATTTTATTTGTTCATTCATTCATTCATGATTCATTCATTCATTCATTCATTCATTCATGCACCCATCCATCCATCCATCCTTCCTTCCTTCATTCATTCAATGCACCCATCCATCCATCCATTAATTATTCCTTCATTATTATTTCATCATTCATTCATTCAATCATTCATTCATTCATTCATTCATTCATTCATTCATTCATTCATTCATTCATTCATCATTCATTGTCATTGATCATTCATTCATTCATATTTTCACTTGTCATTTTATAAGCATTTTTATATTCAATGAGATAACAATTAACATACATCGTTTCCAAAAGTTTATATATTGACTACATTCGTACTATCAAGTATCGAGATTCTCACAAAAGACTGTAATTCAAATAAATAAATATTAATAAATAAGTTACCTTCTTTGCAACAGTTCCCGCAAACTTGAAACACGGTCTTCACATCAACCGGACTTGCAGCAGCACCACCCCGCTAGCTCCGGCGGCACCTGATGCTCCTTTACCGGCATTTTCAACATCACAGTACGGGCTTTTTTGCAAGAGAATATTAGGGCTTCACTTGGGTCAACTGATCGCTTTCGTCTGACCCTCAATACAGTCGCCATCTTTCCTTCGATGAGTGATTACTGTAAGCAATAGTGATATGAATTAGAGGACAAATCGCAATAACTTTGCTCTCTGTTCCACCTTGCTTGTGTTTACAAATTGTCTATGACAGTGCACATGCAGTATACGTACACATGTGGTGGAGTGTACTGTACGTGTACGTACGTACGTATACCGAGCGCGGCCGCACAATATTGCTCTTTGTGTGTGCCACAACGACCGCTACGTTCTGTGCGGAAAAGTCGTCTGCTACAAAACAGGCTAATCCTCAAAAAGTGACCCCATCCCCAAACAGGCTTGTGGTAACAAATCAGAAAGTAAATGAGAACAATCGTGTCATTTAAAGTAAATAACATTATTTTCGGGCTCATACTTAAAACACTGTGAGACAAACTTCTGTGTATCTGCTTGCAATCAGCCTGTGCCCCCCCCCCCCATCCCCACTGGAAAAATACGAAAAATCAAACGGCTGCGCCACTGTCTTCCCGTCTTTAGTTTGCTTTCTTTCGTTCGTTTTCAAAATAATGTTATACATGATCAAGACATTTCTTCACATATACTGTATAATACATTATAGTACAAGCAATTAGTGAAAGCGGAATAAGGTACCAAAACGCAGATAAGCTGAAATCAATGGCGGCCTTTCACCTAACAAATAAATGTATTATACATCCTCCTCCTCCTCCTCGATCCTCCTCCTCCTCCTCCTCCTCCTCCTCGATCCTTCTCCGATCTTCCTCCTCCTCCTCCCTCCTCCTCCTCAGGCTCCTCCTCCTCCTCCTCCTCCTCCTCCTCCTCCTCGATCCTTCTCCGATCCTCCTCCTCCTCCTCCCTCCTCCTCCTCAGGCTCCTCCTCCTCCTCCTTCCTCCTCCTCCTCCTCCTCCTCCTCCTCCTCCTCCTCCTCCTCCTCCTCCTCCTCCCCCTCCCCCTCCCCCTCCCCCTCCCCCTCCCCCTCCTCCTCCTCTCCTCCTCCTCCTCCCCTCCCCCCCCCCCCCTCGAGTCCTCATCTTCGCGCGCGAACAGATTAGTTTGTTGTGTAACTTGCGTATGGTCTGGGGTGAGTATCTTTTTTTTTTGTACCGGGCCACGTAGTTCCAGTGTAGGCTGGCATTGCTCTGGCTGCTTGTGTGACGTGCACAAATTGCACCATTTATATAAATGCAAAATCTTCTCCGTG
>JBAMJV010005814.1:0-34743 GCA_037951105.1 Echinarachnius parma
GTGGTTAAGTGCATTTCAACAAACTACGACACATCGGCGGGTCAATGCTTAACTTTGAATTTTCTTACGACTAAAACTATAAAAAAGTCATGTAAATTGTATAATAGTCTTCCGCTAAAGACTCAGCCCCATACTTACAGGTTTTTACGACGGGCGACCTGCAAAACGGTTTACTAAAAGGAATTGACTCGATTTAAGCCAGCATTCGATTAAACAACGGATCTGATAGAACGGCGACTCATAAAAAAAGTCGTTTTCCGTCGTTGCCGAGGAGTAAGATTTAGGTCCTGCTTTGTTCTTAACCATAACGTGGTAGAAAAAATCCGTCGCAGAAAAAAGGTTGCGGGTCCCATAGTGCGATTTATACGGCCAAAATCACTAAAGGATTAACACTCCGTGGAGAAACTCGGTAAGGTCATTGCATGACTTTAATAATTCGTTCATTGTTCTTTGAAATTTCCGTTGCGAATCGCATAGAACGCCGCGACTAAGTGGAGGCTCAAAGGCTGTCGCCATGCCAGAACAAATTTGAATCACAATTGTTGCTCATCGATGTTATCGTTGTGAGTCGTACCACCTCGCGCTATTGCCCTGTAATCAGTCACATACACGTTTAAGCCTCCCGTTAGAGCCACGTGTTGGAATTCTTCTGCAGAATTCAAAGAGAGGAGGCGATCCGGTGGCAATATCGTGACTAAGACGTAGCATTACGTGACTATTTCTTGTAGTTCCACATCACGTAAGAGAAGGGAGGGCTACATTGCAAAATATTCACATGTTTCCCAAGATAAATGGACTATTGTTTCCGCTCTGCCTTTAATGGGAATGCTTTACGAGGCTATGTGACTGGGACATGTGGTTCTTGTTCGGCGAGGGCGAACAGATGATTTTTTCACCTGACTCCTCGACCTGAATCGATTCGAAGGAAAAGTTTCCGTCTACGTCGTGTTTTCCGCGCAGCCATCGTATGCCCACGTTTTGCCACGTTCTACACTGTTTCTGCGTCGTACTGATTCGTTGCAGTTCGGCTCCGGATCGCCACAACATAATAATGAACCAACGGAAGGCAGATGATCTGTGCAACGGACGCGGTTACGAGTAAGAACGAATTTGCAATCTGTGCGAAAATGACTTATATTAATACGAATTCGCAACGGGGCAACTTGTCACGATTTTTGATATTATCGTGTTTGCGTGGCGACTGTTTTAACCTGTTAAAGACGGAGGTTTGGGTCCCACGTTTCACGGTGTTCTCACGGGTTATTTGCCCACGATGCGCAATGGGTTTTCGTGAAAGAACGGGTATTATGTATACTGATGCAAATCACCTACGGCATTTTCTCCAAGTAATGCCCAAATCGTTGTGAGTCGCCGTTTAAAAACCTTTTTGAGTACTGGACACGCGGCTTAAACGTTTCGAAACTACGAGAAACGTTTCACAAAAGGCCATACACTCGAAGTTATAACCTACGTCCCTAAACTTTAAGTTTAAGTTAAGGTCCCTCTGTTGAACAACACTATTCATAGGCTATGTTGTACACTTTTAGTAGTAATCGTAGGTTCGTTCGCATTTTGAGAGTCGAATCTATCGACCTATTTTCATGTGCGTAAATTAAGACACATCTGGGGCAGACTTACTTATTGTCATACTCGTTTGGATTTTTAGGAATAACAAATTTACCTCATTTGGCATATGACTCGTAACCTTTTTGCCTCATACGTTTGGATTTTAGGAATACAAATTTACCTCATTTGCATATGACTCGTAACTTTTTGCCTATTTGCATAAGAATCGTTACTTTAAAAGGACTGGGTTTGATATAGAGGGCGCTACACAAAATATTTGATGTAACATAATGAGAAACTGAGAGTCAAATTTGACTTTATTTGACAAAATTCGGTTCAGAAATGGCTAAAATATCCATTGATATTACGATTTTGTAATAATTGTGGGGCCCTACAGTAATGTATTTGATAATTTTAAAACCCATCGTTAGATAAATTTAAGAAATGATTATTCACTATTTCAACAAAACATCACATGCAAATTTTGTTTTCTATTTAAAATGGTTGAAACCAATTAGTTTTTAGTGAGCGCCCTCTTGAGTTGTAAGGGCTCTTTTTTTAACTACAGGCTATGTCTGTATGTACTGAGTCATTCGTAATGTTGCATTCCTTTCGAGTATTATGGAGTTATAACTGTTAGTTTGTAATGTAATGGTGCAGGGATTTGGTTACTAAAATTCAGTTTGACCAAATCTGTACTCTCTTTACCAAAACTCAACTATCCCTTTAACTGCATTAGCATATATATCATAACGTCATGCTATGACATGTATTAAACCCTATTTTAAGAATACAACAACGTTATGACTCTTTTGACCCTTGCCTGAACTTTGTACTGAATTCATGACTGAAGACACGTCTCAACTTTTCAGAAACCCGTCGGCCCTTTTAGGGTTAAATGGTTTGCGATTCACTTACCTTTACTCGACGTCATTCTCCTTCTTGTTTTGCCAGATATCGGGGTTCCTAAAGAGTGGGAAGATTAAGGAAGGCCACGATTAAGTGGGAATACACATTTTGGAGAAAACTAGTTGCCACCAGCGAGCCATTTAACGGGCTCCATGCAAACAATCTGGTTGAAAACATTTCAGACTCAGAGGCAATAATGCCAAAAGAAAAAAGGTAAGAGGGAAAATATCACAGGTAGGAATGTCAATGGAATAGATTTTCACAGGAAAAGGTTTAACATAATTATTCAGGGGTCACAAGCTGAAAAATGTCTGAAAGCACCGTCAAAGAAATTCGAGCGGGGGTGGTAGGTTTAACAAAATAGTGTAAAATGGACAAAGACAGAAAGTTCGATATACAGAACAATTACAGCCACATTGATTGGTTGATCAATTTGAAGACGGATTGATAGAGAGGGTGTATGAAATATGACGAGAAGAGATGAGAGAGAACATTTAGCTCTCAAAATTTGGGGTGCGGTTTGTTATTCCGAAGCTTCATTATTCCGAAGCTTCGCTATTCCGAAGATTCGTCATTCCGCACACACACGTTTCGTGTACCAGAATGTTCGTTAATCCGAAAATGAAATAGGGTTTGTTAATCCGAACATTTGTTGCATCAATCCGATGGTTCGTAATTCCGAAGGTTTGATATTCCGAATATTTGTTATTCCGAAGGTACGTTTATCCGATAATAGGGTTCGATTTTCCCAAGGGTTCGTTCATCCGAAAATGAAATGGGGTTCGTTAATCCGAAAATTAAACGAGGCTCGTTAGTCCGAAAATGCATAATGGTTCGTTTATTAGAAAATCATATGGGGGTCGTGTTGAACCTTTTTCGGATAAACGAACCTCATTTCATTTTCGGATTAACGAAACCCATTTAATTTTGAGATAAACGAACCTTCGGAATATCGAACCCGATTTCATTTTCGGAGAAACGAACCTTCGGAATAACGAACCTTCGGAATAACGAACCTTCGGAATAACAAACCTTCTCAATAACCGAACCTTCGGAATGACGAAATTTAACCGAAATTTGTACGTTACCATTCAAAACGAGCAGTTATGATTTAATGAAAAACTGAATGGCTATGTTATAGAAGACATTTCTCATGAACACTTTTAGCAGTTATCACAAAAGGGCGTCCTCTAGTCTCTTGAAAGTTTCTACCATGTTTTATCGAAAGTTGTCAATTTGATATTGAGTAAAGATAATGATTAATATTAGAAATGATCATCCAAAACAGTTTTCAGGGACAGTTCAGTTTTGATATAGAGAGAACAGTTTTGGTCAAACTGAATTTTAGTAACCAAACCTGCACCATTACATAACAAACTAACAGTTATTACTCCACTATGCTCGACAGGTATAACAAAAACTAAGTAGAGAGCCTGTTGTCATTAAAAAAGAGCCGTTCAAACTCAAGTGGGCGCTTTCTAAAAACCTATTGGTTTTAACAATTTTTAATAAAAAAAAATTGCGCGCGTGATGTTCTGTTATAATAATAGAAAGATCATAAACAAATATAAAACGTGTAAACATGTTTTATTTTGTTTCAGAGTTTGGTTCAAAATTATTGATTATTGTGGGGCTCGACAAATATAACAGATGGTTATATTTATTGGTATTTCAACCGTCCCTGAACCAATGTTGATCAAATACAGCTTATTTTGAGATCAACATTTTATGGTCTTTCAAATTTTAAAATCAGTTTTTCATTACTGCACAAACAATTATTTTGTGCAGCGCCTTCTATACCAAAAATCAAATATACCTTTAAATCAGGGGCCGCGGAACCGGGGAGTGGGGGGAGGTGGCTGGGGGGGGGAGGGCTGCACCCCCCCCCCCCCCCTCCCCCCACACTTGTTTGGCTTAACCAAAATTTGCGTAAGCATAACATAACAGTTATTTAATAAATGATACTCATTGTGGTGTGAGATGGGTTGGAATGGGAGGGGGTGGTGTTCAACTCATCAATTGCCCCCCGCCCCAGATGTTAGACAGCGGGGGGGGGGGGGGGGGGGGAGGGGGGAGGGGTATTTTGGCGACGAACCCCCCCCCCCCCCCCCCCCCCCCCACACACACACACACCCACTGAGAGGACTTTCAACCAATTCCCTCGGTCTCGAAGAATTATGGCACGCCGACTCGGCAGGGAAAAAAAATTGAGACACATATCCCCCCCCCCCTCCCCCCCTCCCCCCTCCCCCCCCCCCCCCTCTGAGAGGACTTTCAACCAGTCTAGCAATCTGGAGGAATCACATTTTCTTTGCTATTTTTAATCTAAACATATTATTTGTTAAAGCGCCCTCTAACCAAAAGTGTCCCATCCGTTTTAGTTTACACAAAATGCTAACATGACCACACACATATCACAAACACACAGTCACACATAGATGACATCAGATTGAGATCAGCGATTATGTTTAACTTTTACTATTATGTAATGTATAAAGGATATATATATTGAAATATAATACGAATAAGAGTTTCAGCAAAATAACAATATTGAAAGAATTTATCATTGAGTTAATATCATATTATGCATTGTTGCTGCATGAAACAAACGCAAACTTTGGCAGAGACAGTTTTGAACAACATGTATAATGAATCATGTACATGGACTCTATCTACAACTTTCTTCTCAAAGCGCTTAGA
This sequence comes from Echinarachnius parma, assembly GCA_037951105.1. Lineage (NCBI taxonomy): Eukaryota > Metazoa > Echinodermata > Echinoidea > Clypeasteroida > Echinarachniidae > Echinarachnius > Echinarachnius parma. The sequence goes on from JBAMJV010005814.1 coordinate 5,176, forward strand.
GGCTGGACTGCAGTAGGCGCTATACAAATATGTTATATTATTATTATTATTATTATAAACATTGTGTAAACTTTGCAGGTTGAGTGACATGTGTTCACTTCTTGTGTTTGACTTCATCGGCTAAAGGCAAAACAAAAACCACACACACCGGATGTATGGATTGTTTCTTAATTCGACCCCTAATAATCAATACAATTATAATGAAATAGTTGTCAAGTCCAAATCTTCTCATAATAGTTCTTCATTTATACAATTAAATACGCTAACTCACTATTGTTGCGTGATGGCTTGAAAAATGAGGACAGTGTCCCTGTTAATCAATAACAAGTATATAGAAATACAGATGTAATGTTAATCATCGTGCGTTCAAACCATTATCATTGTGATATTAATTATTTCAATTGTAGGGATACTGACCAGGAAATTATGATTTGGATGGACATGAGCAGCCCAGTGAATCCCACAGACTGGGCTTCCATGGTATTTGAACACAATACCTCATATTTGCTAGACGGTGCTCTTACCAACGGTCCTAGAAAGCTATTCTGTTATTTGATCGTCCCTAAAACCTTTTGCACTGCTCAATGGCCAGAATCAATTGTTAAACCTGTCATAAACCTCTAGGATAATTAAACAGTGTAACTATATATGATTGAAACATCAATATAATAATATGTGCGAGGGATCACCGAAGTGATGCACATTTTTGGAAATAATTATCTATAACATCGGGAAACCGAACAGAATAAATAATAAAAATTTAAATGAGTAAATAAAATTTGGCTTCTTCGAGACTTGAACCCGAGACATGCGCAATGTTAGACCGGTACTCTTACGTACTGAGCTAGAAAGCTCCTCTGTATAGTTGTTCATCCCTAACACTCTTTTCACTAATCGAAGGCCAAAAGCTAATATGAGCCTGACACGAAGCCGAAAGATAAGAACTAATCTAAGGGATATGTGCAAGGAATCACATAAGTGGTGCAGAAGACATACAAGTGAAAATGAGCAAATAAATTGGACTTCCCAGGAATTCGAAACAGAGACCTCTGGAAATTGAGATATGTATAATCAACATACCGTAGCTACCAACGTCCTCTATTAACTCGAACCACATTTTCTGATCATAATTTGTTCGAAGTACATGTATTAGATATCGACCACTAATTAAATGACCTAAAATGTGTATGGCGATTTTTTTATCGCCTTTCTCATCGTAGGCAATGATTTAGTGAATTTGAAAAGAAAATTTCTGTGAAACTCTTACAATTCATTATTTTGCTTCTTATACGCTATTATCAAAACGTCTTATTATGAGCTATCATATTATGAGTCGGTTATTGAAATATGAACTGAAACACAAACAATAAAACTTACATAACTTAAGACTGTAGTAATAACACAGTATTCTCATCAAATTGCATGGCAAACAAATATAATTTTGAAATACATGGGTACCGTAAAATGTTTAGATTGATAATAAGTAAATAGAAGATTTAGTTCATTACGCATGATATTAATTTAGTAATGCAAAAGAAAACTTCAAAAACGTGGAATCTTAAACAGGAAACGTCAACCTAATCACTGTAAATAATATGCAGACAATATACTTTAAAGCGTACTTACAGTTGTTGTACCTCTCAAATGTTTCTAGAAGAGTAATACATCTTGCCATGTATTCGCATAAAGTAATAAAGTCAGAAGAAAGAACGGTTTCTTAAATGGTAAAAAAAAAAATTTATACCAATAGAGCGCATGCGCAATGTTATGTTGTACTCTGCTCATAGGTGATCGTGATGATAATCGTACAAGTGCCTAATTGGACGAGGACTGCTGGACTGCTGAACTCAACGTTGGCAATCAAACACGGATACTCACGACGTTTTGATAATTCTGGGGCGGAGTTTCATGAACGCATGGCTAATTTGAGACTAATTATACTACGCGATAGGTTACAATTCGAGCGAATCACAGCCGATATGCAAATGTGTATAATACACTCTTATAACGTGTCACGTCTACATTTCAGCCCAGACCCGCTTTGTTCTGCTGATCAACAATCTATATAAAAAGTGGTATAGACCGATCGATGTACGCATATCATCTTTGGAGGTGCATGCACGCGTCAAACCATACCACAACTTAGAAGCAATTAAGATGGGGGACCACGCGAGTACTAGTAAGTAATTGTACAATTACGACTTTTATACGCTTAATGTGTTATAATAAGTGCTAAATAGTAACGCCATTTATACATGTTTGATGAATCAATGTTTGTATGAATTCAAGTATAACTGAAGTTTTGTTTAAGAATGTGATTATCATGCAAAGTGTGTTCTGTCCTAAAAATACACGTATTTGTGTTGTTCTTCAACATAATGAGTCATAAGTCGCCGTAGGCCTTTAGAGAATTGCAGCCACAAATTCACAAACAAATTGTTTCAACTAAATTTCATCTAAACGGATTTTTATACTTACATATTTCATCATACATCCTCTAAATATCAAGTATCAGTTATTATTACCGAAGAAGATATATTTTGAGTTCTAATGAAAACTATTATCATGACTCGTGAAAACTCGTCGTGGGATGATCAAATCCGCCTCCCCCATGCGTAGGTCATGATCGTGATGAATGAGTATAAGGAGGGGTCGATATTGGCTAAGAGTAAATTTGCCGCGCCCAAACACAGTCAAACTGTGCACAGTGACCACCTATTAAAAGGAAACACGACAAGTAGTAATTATAGACCTGTGACCTTTACAGTAAAGCCGTTTTATACCATTATTTTTTTTCTGAAAGGGAACACTTTTGGTGGTCACTACAGGTAGGTTTGGCGATTCGACTGGCGACCACTAAAACAGGTCAATTTTGTTTTCTAAGTAAAAACTCCGTTTCATGGAAACTATAGAGATTACTATACATACCCATCCGGCGAATACAATAGGCTGGAAAGCGCCAACTTTCGTCCACGGCTTCGCCGCCTTCGACCTTGGTCGTATCTATTGTTCCGTTTTAAGCTATAGGCTTATAATCGGGCTGCAAGTGCGAACATTGCAGGGCCGCAAGTAGTCCCGAAAAACTTAACAGTGCCACGAGTAACAGATTATAAAGTCATCCATTGTTGACACTTGACACCACACTTCGCGGAGCCTAATAAACGGCTTCAAGATGCATAAAGTTTATAGTTTTAATTAAAGAAAATCTCCGTTCAAAAATGCTTGGGTCCCGTTTCGATTGTAAGTTACAATTGATTGTAAGTCAGAACATTTCCGCGTTTCAACTAATCAGATTTGCGCATGTAGATCACATGACTTGACTTACAATTAATCGTAACTTACAATCGATTGTATCTCTTTCTGAAACGGGGCCTAGGTTGTACTCAACTTTATAGCACACAACATCTAACGCTCGCTGGAGTAGGCCAAATTACCTTTGTTCTTCATGCAGGGACCAGTGCGCGCACACACCTAGGTGTGTTTATATCAACCAAACACCGCGTGGCTACACTCGGTAATATAATACATCGATGAAAACTATAGGCCCTTCTATAACAGTTGCCTATAGGGCACATCAGTCCTGAAAGCTTGTTAATATTAGCACTCATGAAATGAAATAGGTTTTTTTATAATGGATACAAATATCAATTTGAATTAATTTAAGCTTAAATGGATAGTTGAGTTCTGGTAAACAGAGTACAGTTTTGGTCAACATTAATTTAAGTAACCAAAACCTGCACCATTACATTACAAACTAATAGTTTTAACTCCACCATGCTCAAAATTAATACCAAAAATTACAAATGACTAAGTAAGAAGCCTGTTATCATTCAGTAGGCGGAGCCCTCGGAAGATTTTGGTTTGTGCAATTTAGCACATTCAAGATGGGGTTTAAAAGGTTTCAAACCACGCCCTGTTTGTGTGTTGATATAGCGTGCATGACAATGCAGTAACGTGCATTAATTTAACGTACATTAATTTAAGTAACCAAAACCTGCACCATTACATTACAAACTAATAGTTTTAACTCCACCATGCTCAAAATTAATACCAACAATTACAAATGACTAAGTAAGAAGCCTGTTATCATTCAGTAGGCGGAGCCCTCGGAAGATTTTGGTTTGTGCAATTTAGCACATTCAAGATGGGGTTTAAAAGGTTTCAAACCACGCCCTGTTTGTGTGTTGATATAGCGTGCATGACAACGCAGTAACGTGCATACCATACCCATACTTGTAATTAGCACAGTTTGGCCCCATCTTGAATTTCTAAATGGCTGTATAAAGTTATATTTTAAATATTTTAAATATAGAAGGTTAAGAATGGTGACAATACCTAGGTTTTGGGATAAAAGCTATTGCAATGATACCATCCTCATACTGTTATCAAGGTTTGGCCGCCATGTTGAATTTAAAATTGGACATTAAAGTTATTGATATATTTCCCATATATCTTGTATTTTAAGCAATATTGAAGTGTAAGAATGGTGGCAATACTAGGTTCCAAATAAAAGCGATTCCAATGGCACCATCGCTGTACCTGTAATTGTTGAATTTTGGCTGCAATCTTGAATTTGAAAATGGCAACCATAGTTATTGATCAGGGATACCATTTTTTCCGGCAAAAGCCTGATTTCAGGCCCTGGCACTTCATTTTCAGGCCATAGTTTAGGCCCATTTTGGGTACAAAGTAGATGATGTTCGATTTATTTCAGACCCACAGATGAATCCTGACTGGCATCCCTGATTTTTATTTCCTTTTTTCTTATATCTCGACTTGTGAGCAACGTGGAAGGTTACGAATTGTGGCAATACATATGTTTGTGACACCAAATATTCGTTTGATACCATCCCTGTACTTGTAATTATGATGGCTTGGCCGCCAACTAGAATTTTAAAATGGCCACCATTTATTCATATTTGTTATAATATGTCTTTATTTGTTAGCAACATAAAAGTTTTGAAATGGTGATTTGGATACCAGATATTCCAGTAACACCCATGCGAGTATGTAATGATGGTGGTCATCTTGAATTTCAAGATCAGAGCCGTAAACAGTTATTACCTCCGCCCAACGAAGTTGGAAGGAGGTTATGTTTTCGGTACGTTTCTAATTCTTTTGTTTTTGTTTTTCTTTTGTTTCTCTTTGTGTGTTCGTGTGTTCGCCTGTTAATTATACGCATGCGCCAACTACTGTCTCAATACTAGATAGAGAACTCCGATCGCCCCCGTTACATACTCGTCTCCTTACCAAGTCTTTTTACCAAGTCGCCATTATGTATTAGGGGCGACTTGGTAAGGAGGCGAGTATGTAATGGGGGCGATCGGATGGGGGGCGACCCGTCTAGTCACCGTAACCATATATAGAACGAATCGCGCTGTTATTGTTTGCGATGCCGAGCGGAAAAAGTTTCGCAACGTTTGCTAGAAAACGTTTTAAATACAACAAAATAAGCGTAAAAAATACATGTCATGTAGTGGGAAACCCGAGATCGGTGAGTTAATTTATTTTTTTCGTGACTTTAAGTTCTGCCAGTTACTGAATTCTCGTAATCTGGTAGGTAATTCACAGATTGGTCTGGATGACGTTGTTCTTCACACATGTCATAAACAAACCATAGACATAGGTCCAATGGCATTGGCAATGGTCCATACAGTGAGATCGCTATTGACATGATTGACGACATGTTGAAGCCTTTCATGGACCGTTTTTTTTGTATTTGGTACATTTATGTTTATTTTTATGAATTTAAATGAACAAATTAACGAACTTAAACTACTATGCCTACCAAATATGCTGTTTTGAATGTTCAATTGCGCTGTTTAGTAGCATTTTACATTTTTAGCTCTATTTCTCTGGAAAAATGAGTGGTCGGCTAAATGTCATAAAAATACAGTATTAAATGAAAGCACATCTATACAAGATAAGCTTGGGCTATTTATTAAGGAAATATGGCGCTTTGGTGTCCATTTCTTCCCCAAAAATGTGATTTTTTGATCATTTTTTTGTCGGCTGTCTTAGTGTATTCGCGCAGGGCGGAGGTATGCACTCCGTGAGTGCAGCTATTTCTAGTTGTAATTGTTTTCATATACATTGATTTGTTAGTGGTGCAAATAAAAAAAAAAAATAGTGTTGATTTTGGACAGCACTGTTATATACTATGCACATTATATAGTTACAGCTCTATTGCTATATAGTGATGTGCCCAAATCTTAATTAATTATAAAACTACCCTCATATTTACGTGCCTAGTTTGAGATGCACTTAAAAGCTATAATCCTTTCCCACATAAACATCAAGTGCATTCATTATAATCCCATTCTAGGAAAGACCAACTTTTATTATGTTTACATCCTGTCATAAAACCAGCGCCTTGACCAAGCGGTCTATTGTCTTGGCGGCCCCCACTTATGCCTTTGTTTCGGCGGCCTCACTCATGTCTTTGTCCATTTGACACAATGTTACCTACCCTCATAATTTATACATGCACTTGTATCCTTCTGGATAAATACGAGATGTTTTGGCTTTCTCAGGAGGAGTTCAGTTTCGATCACCATTAGATCGAGACGCTCTTTTAGCTGGCTCTCTTCGATCTTGTATCATATCATGTGACGACGTTGTGCTCCATAGTTTGGAGTTAAAAGAGTCAAATTAGTTTGAATTCCAAAAAGACGCGAGAAAGCAAGAGCTATATTGCTGGCTGATAATATGTTGATCCATCCATTATCCATGATCAGCGAGCACGTTGTAGCAGCGAACATAATGGCGAAGATGCTATAAAGAAACAATCTCCTTGGCCTGAAGTACTGTGAAAGTGATGCATACATATCATGCGCATTGAAGACCACAACAATTAATGCTTGGAAGTGTTGTACTAGAATTAAATGATCAGTGCTAAACAAGACAAGGAGCAACAGTTAAATAACATCCATATAATATATATAGCTAGAGCACGATTATGTACAATTACTACATGTCTTCTAAAGAAGAGAGCTAGTATAAAAGACAGTGTTTCTTGGTTTAGCAGTGCAACATGCAATGGCCGCTAGTACTTTGTGTGTGGTAGTCCCTTTGGTCATACAGCTGTATCTATGCCTGTACGTTTGCAGTGCAGTGTATATAGAGTGCACTGCACGTGCACTGTGCATGCATGGTATGCTGGTATGCATGGTTGCACACACACACACACACACACAGAGCGCGGACGGATGGGCGGGAACTGATAAGGGAACAAAGGACTCCCATATAAGGAAGTCAGTGCAGTGGTCAGTGGACCCTGTTTGTTTGCACAGCTGTTATTCAGAACCCTTGCAAATGCATGCGCATAGGCATAATGCTATATATGTATACCAGTACACATTGTGCATCAGGTAGTCGATAAATTATTAGTCCTACATCAAAAGTGGTTGGAGGAATGTTCGTTTTCCATGGGTAATCATGGACAAGTTGAATGTAGCATCCTTTATTATGTGTTATTAGCTTGGTGCTTCAAAAATATATAATTCATATCAAATATCATATTAAAAAACTGGTGTCAGCAACTGATACACTTAGTTATATCATGGACCCTACTTTCATGATGTAACTAAGTGTACCAGTTGCTGACACCATTTTTTTAATAGGATATTTTATATGAATGATATATTTTTGAAGCACCAAACACAATCACACAGAATAAAGGATGCTACATTTAGCTTATCCACGATCCCATGGCAGTAGGGTCCATGCATGGTTACATGATATTCCAGTAATGACAACTAGGTACTACTGGAATAAACTAGTACACAAGTTCCAATTCGACTAACTGGTACGCCTAGTTGTCATTACTGGAATACCATATGTCATGCAAGTTTAATACCAGTTAAAACCATTAAGAAGACCAGTTGAAACCACTTCGAAATTACCAGTTGAAACCAGTTAGTCTTATTGGAACTTGTGTACTAGTTTATTCCAGTAAAACCTAGTTGTCATTACTGGAATACGATATTTCATGCAAGTTTAATACCAGTTAAAACCAGTAAGAACACCACACCTATAGTTGGCTTCAACTGGTCTTCTTAATGGTTTTAACTGGTATTAAACTTGTATGAAATATCGTATTCCAGTAATGACAACTAGGTTTTACTGGAATAAACTAGTACACAAGTTCCAATTAGACTAACTGGTTTGAACTGGTAATTTTGAAGTGGTTTCAACTGGTCTTCTTACTGGTTTTAACTGGTATTAAACTTGCATGGCATATGGTATTCCAGTAATGACAACTAGGTTTTACTGGAATAAACTAGTACACAAGTTCCAATTAGACTAACTGGTTTGAACTGGTAATTTTTAAGTGGTTTCAACTGGTCTTCTTACTGGTTTTAACTGGTATTAAACTTGCATGGCATATGGTATTCCAGTAATGACAACTAGGTTTTACTGGAATAAACCGGTACACGGGTACCAATAAGACAAACTGGGTTCGACTGGTAATTTTCAAGTGGTTTCAACTGGTATTTCTACTGGTTTTAACTGGTATTTTAAGGCTATCAACTGGCCTTAACTGGCTTTAACTGGTTTTAACTGGTACCTTGTGATCCCAGTTAAAACCAGTTAAAGCCAGTTGATTTTCCAACTGGTTTTAACTGGTTTCAACTGTTTTTTCGACCTGGGACAGTTATCAGTCGCAGTATGACGATATTAAAACTGACAGAAAAGTCAGTTCACTTCTTAAATGAAGAGTGTCTCTGCAGTATTGGTATACTGAACAAACCACATGTGCATACAGATATTTTTTTCGTTCTCTTTCATGTTAATTTTTGTTTGTAATAATATTATATTATAAATGGGAATTTTCTTAATTTTGGAATTGGAAAACAAAATTGAATGGATAGTTTAAAACATTTTGATATTTAAATGTGCAATCGGTTATAGATGCAGTAATCAAACGCAGTTTGACAAATTTAAAACTGACATAGATCAGGAAACTTCATAAATTAAATGAAGAATGTCTCAGTTGCGATTTTGGTATTGAACAAGCTATGTGCATATTAATTATTATACATGTTTTGTGCTGTTTGTTGTTAGAATAAGGGGAACCTGCATTCATAATGAGCATTACAGGAATTACATTCGTGTTTGTAAGATTTAATAATCATTACATTGCTTTTGACTAGCAGATTTGAAAGTATCTGTTTAAGTTTGATCCCTTTTAGCCCTATTTTTGTGTGATTGAATTTAATGGGAAATGTGTTTGATCGTACTGCATTTCCATGCGCTTGCTTCATCGACTCATTTCTTGATGAGCATGTAAATATATTCTGTATTCACAATTTATATAACCCTAGCCAAGTTGCATTTATTGACTGTATTCACAATTTGTGTAACCCTAAGAAGTTACATACAATTGATATACATTTGATATACACATACTTATGGAAATTAGGTATCATTTAGCGCTCCCGTTGCTTTCATTTATATACTGTATTTACAATTTTTGTAACCCTTGCAAAGTTACATTTATGTACAGTATACTCACAATTAATGTGACCCTAGCCAGGTTGCATAGAAAGGCTAAAAGATGATTATATAATTTACATACTTATGGAAATTAGGTATTACTTTCATTTAGGGATGTTAAGGCTATTATGGTTATTTTGTTTCTATACAATCGTTCGTATCTGTTTCTCATATGGATTGATTTAGAAGTTCATTATATTGTTCGTAATATATTACATTCAGGCATGAGCTGATTTTAGACTCATAATTATTATGTTGCTTTGATTAGTAGGTTTGAAAATACCTGTTCCAGGTTTAATTGATTTGATCCTTTCTAGTTTTTATGATTATATGAATATTTGATTAATAACGGGATAGGTATTATGATTGTTCTGCATTTCCATGTTCATAATTAAGGCCTATTAGCATGGACTTACTTTCATTACCTTGAGCGCTCCTGTTGCTTTCATATTTCATGTATAAGCTTGAAAGGTGGTCATAATCATGATATATACTTACGGAAATTAAGTATCAAACTCATTTGGATACAAAGTAACAATTTGTTTGAGTTCTTTATTCATTTGTTAGTGTAGTCGACTTACTGAATAAGGAGCAGATTTGAGTAAACCTGAATAATGTTACATTGAGGTGTGTTAACATTTGTTTAAATTGCATAATAGTCTGCACTAATTTTGTTTTAGTATATGTGTATAGAATAGACTCGATGTTAAGTATCATTATTATAAGTGTTATCAGTTCGTGCTTCTAGTCTGTGTTAGAATATTAGTGATTTCCATGTACTTAATTTGTAGATGTGTGTGAGAGAGAGAGATTTAAGAGGAATTGGAACAATGATCACATGTTTCGCTTACACATACAATTAATTACATTTTTGTTTCTTATTCATTAATAAGGAATGAGTGCCTCATTTTCCGAAGAAAGGGGATGTTTTATAGTGATGTGCCCAAATCTTAATTAATTATAAAACTACCCTCATATTTACGTGCCTAGTTTGAGATGCACTTAAAAGCTATAATCCTTTCCCACATAAACATCAAGTGCATTCATTATAATCCCATTCTAGGAAAGACCAACTTTTATTATGTTTACATCCTGTCATAAAACCAGCGCCTTGACCAAGCGGTCTATTGATTTGGCGGCCCCCACTTATGCCTTTGTTTCGGCGGCCTCACTCATGTCTTTGTCCATTTGACACAATGTTACCTACCCTCATAATTTATACATGCACTTGTATCCTTCTGGATAAATACGAGATGTTTTGGCTTTCTCAGGAGGAGTTCAGTTTCGATCACCATTAGATCGAGACGCTCTTTTAGCTGGCTCTCTTCGATCTTGTATCATATCATGTGACGACGTTGTGCTCCATAGTTTGGAGTTAATAAATACTTATATTCTTCTCCGGAATTACTTGACTCCTAGCTGCTTCATTTATGTACCTCTCATAATGCCAATATTTTATCATCCGATCCCAACACAACACTATAAGGGTTCCCTTTTGCATGCCTGAAATCAAAATATGTGTAAAACTGTAAATACAGTTAGTAAATGCCAATTCTGAAACTAGTCTGGATGGCATTACTAGGATAACATTTGTCAAAACGGACACCAACTGGACTAGCTTTACGTTTGTCAAGCCTACCAGTTTAGATTGTGTGTAGGTGAGGTTATGAAAACATGTACAATTTACATCCTGATAATTCCCTAACATATGTATTATTTCTTACGATGTTTTTCAATCACGTTTTCATCTTTTACATTCTTTCCTCTGACATTTTTCCTTCAACATTGGATGGAACTCACATTCAAGGACCAAAATAGCTTCTTCCTGCCCCACGAATTACGGAGTTTTCCCCCTGTTAGATTAATTTACTTGCTGACTAAAGACCTGCATAACTTTAAATGCATTAATCAAACCTTCTGTTTTTTTTCTACATATATAGCGTTTGAAGATGAAAACTGGACGGAAAATGGGAGTGAAGAGCCCTTAACTATGACAACTGAGCCCTTAACTATGACAACTGAGCCCTTTACTATGACGACTGACATAATCGTGCCCTCGGAAATCCCCTGTTGTAAGTATGTCTCCTTCCTACCTTATTCAAAGGTGGCCAATGGCCATAGCTCTTTGTAACTTGTATCAATAACTGGCGAAAATCGCAATACTATAGTTCAGTCACATTTGCCACGGCGGCTATACGGTCTAAAATATCTGCGGCCAATAACAATTATAGGGCCGCCGTAGCTTTTCTCCGATCACATACTTAAGTTCATTGCAAAAATACTTGAGAGGGCCGCTGTTTCTCAGATGCAATGTTACTTGTCAACAAACAATCTTCATTCAAGGATGCAATCGGCTTATCGGCAGAATCATAGCTGTGAAACTGCACTACTACGAGTTCACAATGACCTTCTTTTGAGCCTCGATCAAGGACAAGAGGCATTGTTATTGTTGCTGGACTACTCCGCTGCTTTTGACTCTATCAGCCACGATACACTACTTCAAAGATTACAATATAACTTTGGATTCAACAGTAGTTCATTAAATTGGCTACATACTTATGTTACAAATAGATATCAACATGTAGTAATCAAAGATGAGGTTTCAAGCCAACGTATTATAAACCAGGGAGTCCCACAAGGATCTGTGATGGGTCCAATACTGTTTACTTTGTATTCATCCCCCTTGGAGAACATTTTGCAGAGTTATGGTTTTGGTTATGTAGTTTATGCTGATGATATCGGGACTTATTTTTGGCTGTAAGCTATGTTGTTGGATCATACATAATGTGGCATATGGTTTATGTTTTTATGCACCGGATTGCACCATTTCAATAAATGCAAAATCTTCCCTGTGGGAGGGGGATACCCCCTCCTAAACCCTCCCCCTCTGGCTCTGCCCCAGCCCTCGGTCGCTTCGCTCCCTTGGGAATCATTTTTTGATGTAAGCTATGTTGTTGGATCATACATAATGTGGCATATGGTTTATGTTTTTATGCACCAGATTGCACCATTTCAAGTATATAAATGCAAAATCTTCCCTGTGGGAGGGGGATACCCCCTCCCAAACCCTCCCCCTCTGGCTCTGCCTCAGCCCTCGGTCGCTTCGCTCCCTCGGGACTCATTTTTGGCTGTAAGCTCTGTTGTTGGATCATACATAATGTGGCATATGGTTTATGTTTTTATGCACCAGATTGCACCATTTCATGTATATAAATGCAAAATCTTCCCCGTGGGAGGGGGGTACCCCCTCCCAAACCCTCCCCCTCTGGCTCTGTCCCAGCCCTCGGTCGCTTCGCTCCCTTGGGAATCATTTTGGGCTGTAAGCTATGTTGTTGGAGCATACATAATGTGGCATATGGTTTATGTTTTTATGCACCAGATTGCACAATTTCAAGTCCCAAAATGCAAAAGCTCCCTACCGTGGGAGGGGGGACACCCTCCTCCCCCCCCCCCCCCGCTCATTCACTTCGCTCCCTCGGGCTTGGTCGCTTTATCCTCGCAATGTCTCACTCTCACCTCTGGCTCAAAGTTGGCAACCCTGTGAGTGTGGTTGGGCATGAGCCCCTAAACACATAAATCATGAGCCCCCTTAGGGTTTTGCCCCCCCAATCCAAAACTGCTTCCGGCGCGCCTGGTGTATCTGGCTAGTTTTGTTCACTGGATTCCCTTTCGTGTATTTTCTATTTTCTATTAATTTTTGACATTCCACAGGATGAAGTAACGGCCACTTTCTCCAAAATGATTACTCATTTTATTACATGTATATGAAATTGATAACCTTTATATCTTTGGTGATATACCATATATGGTTATATTTATGGTTATGCCCCAAAGTGACCCAAACATTTTTCATGTAGCCTCCTGGTCTGAGATGATTGTATTGTTTAAATCGTATCATTTTTATACATAATGCTGGATGGTTGACCCAGCTCAAGCGCCTATATATATATTTGTGTTTTCACTTTCACTTAGTCTGATTCCATTCCCTCTCGATACCACCGGGTGTTTGGGTGTACTGCCTAGCTCCAGCCGGGACCTGTATAGTCTATAGGCATATCAGGGGGGGGGGGGGGGGGGGGGGCACCGAGTTATAATCAGTGCTGAGCGATAGTACGGAACTGTTCGTGATTTCTATATATATATTTCAATATTGTTAGTTTCCTGTCTTTATTTAGGCTCTCTAGCCTATGTACGCCCTTAACCCTAAAAAGACTGGGCTATTTTGAACCTTTAAAGGGACAGGTCCTCTTTTGCAAAACGTCTGAACAGTGTCCAGTTGACGGATGGGGATGAATGTAACACACACAATAACAATCGGATCGATCAGCCCTGTAATTTGGATTCTACGAATGAAAAACGAATGCGTCCCTCCATCAAACTATATATCGGTCAATAAAAAAGTTTAACTGATTTAGCATAATATTACAACAATATTGTACTTATTCTTGTAAAGGTATTATGAAGCCGACATTTGTAAAGGTATGTCACGGGAAAAGATCTAAAAAATGAAGAATATATAATTACATGTAGTCAGTTTAAGCGAGGTTTGGTTATTTTGTGTAGTAACCGCTTACCCATTGTTATTTATGCGCGGGTCACGTAGCTAGCGCGGGTCACATAGGGGTCCCGCATAGCGCTGTGGCACTCCGTTGAATCCGTGAGCGAACTTTCTCGACGGGTGAAAACGCGTATTATGCATAATTAACCGTTGGACGATGGTTTATTAGATTTAGGTCTATAACTTCACGAAAAAGAGATTTCAAGCCCTAATTTTTTCAGGCATGCTCTTAAATGTTATTTTCTTTCATATAAGACAATAACCTCGCAACTTTTGAAATCTGGCTTGCAAAAGAGGGGCTGTCCCTTTAAAAAACTGGGGGGAGGGGGCTAAAAGGGCCCCCCCCCAAAAAAAAATATCTTGGCAACCGAAACTCCCATCGACTCCAAATTTGGCATCGCGAAAGATGTCCATAAGGTCTACAATATTAGTTAAAACAAAAAAATTAGAATATGCTAATTAGAGCTAATTAATGATGCAAAAGTTGTATTTTTTTGTATTTTTTTTTGCTTTCTCGGCAATCGAAACTCCGATCGACTCCAAATTTAGCATGGTGATAGATGTCCATAAGCCCTACTATATTGCATAGTTATTTTTTTTAATATTTATTATAATATGCTAATTAGAGCTAATTAATTATGCGAAAATTGTATTTTTGTTTGTATTTTTGGCATTTTTCTTTATATTTAGTGATTCTTATCAAACCAAATTGTGTTCCTAGTGCAGTATACATGCTAAGATTATATAAATTGACCCAATCTCTGATAAAACAACAGGATAATCGTGAAAATGTATTTCGTTTTACCGTTTTTTAATATGTTTTTTATCCTTTTCTTTGTTTTTCTTTGTATTATTCCCTATATATTGTATTGTTTTCTGCAAATGAGAATACAATAAGTATTATCACCATGCCAAAGTGGAATACTAACATTGTGAAAAGATGGGTGTAAAACATATACATGGAAGAATTTTCTGTGACATGCGATCGCAAAATGTTACGTAACACATGGATCGTTGACCCGGTGTGCGTAAATTTGGTATCAAAAGTTGCGCAAGACTCTAAGGAAAAAAGTCATGAAGTGGCACGGTAAAATATTTAAGCGTTTCGAAGTAATCGCGAAAAACGGGGAGGGGGGGGGGGGAGGGGGGCTAAATCACCCCCAGTCTTTTTAGGGTTAAAGCGAATATAGTCTGTCAACATATTGTCATGGGTTTTGCTCGATTTACTGTATATCATGTATTCTTCAAGTAAATGTATTAAAACCTTTTAATGATGAAAGGTATTTAATCTCTCCTCTGCAGTCTTCATTATTGTCTTTGTCATCATCGGGTATTTAACACCATTGTAACACATCTAAATAAAGTTTGATGGGAGTTATATGGAAATTCATTCTTCCACGTTTAGCTTCCAGCTTAAACATAAAGGACGCATACTTATATCCAGACTAATAATCTAATATTATTTAATATATATATAATATAACTACTACACAGGGTGGCCCCAAAAAACGGAACGGGGCACTTCTCAAAATATAGTACCAAAATTATTATGTCCATCGGATAGGGTGTCTTTTCCAATGAAAACGATACCAAGAACAGTCATTTTGGTCGGGTAGTTTTTGTTTTAGGTCGCTGTGAGTGAGACCATGTCAGGTGCCAATTTTTGTCAATTTTTACCAAGTCAGTGCCAGTTAAATCGCACTTCCTGCCAGTAATACCATTGAACGACCATGCCCATTCTCTCGGCACACGGCTGAGTGCACACTAACAATGGCGCATGGATTGCTCGTTATTACGGGCAGTAAGTGCGATTTAACAGGCACTGACTTGGTGAAAATTGACAAAAATGGGAGCCTGACATGGTGTCACTCACAGCGCCCTAAAACAAAAACTACACGACCAAAATTACAGTTTTTGGCATCGTTTTTCATTGGAAAAAACATAATAAGTTTGGCACTTTATTTTGGGAAGTGCCCCGTTCCGTTTTTTTGGGCCACCCTGTATAACAACAATAACATAGCATCATACGTAATAAATTATGTTGTATTAAGTATTCAACGAAGCCCACTTTAAATGAGTAGAGCATCTTAAAAACCATGTCCACTTGGTGTAAAGTACGACATTAAGCTGAACATCAAATTATTAACATCATGCCAATATCATATATCAAGAAAAATTGGAATATTCATAATGAAAACTAACGTAGTGGGGGTGGCCGGGCACTATTGCGACGTGTCTTATCAATTACAGTGATATTTCAAGATTATTCTGTGTTATTGTTAATTGTCTGAAATAATCGAAAAGTGGGAAAATACTGTATTAAAGAATCATATTAATTGAAGAATTTTCTGCATTTGTTCTCAATTCATGTATGAAATGATACACATTTCAACTCCAACTCCATCAAGTCTACAACCAAATATGCCATAGTAACAAATAAATGAACATTAGTTGAATTATCTTGAAATTTCACAATCTTTAGCAGTTAATTAGCTAGTCGTTGGTTTCACTTGGCGGCATCGAAGATCGAACTTCAAATTAACCGCAAAGCCTCACTTATCCTTTTGTTCGCCTTTGGAATACATACAGGAGTTTGAATCAATTAGTGACAGCTAGTTGTGACTCCATCCATGGTAATTCCTTGGTAATACTGACATAAATAAGTCATTCTGTTATTCAAGCTTGAGAAATTCACAGGTTCAAATTCCGACGGAGCTTGCGACAAGAACGCTCCTTCCCAGGCCTCTACAATTAGAATATGAAAATGTTACATTTTATTTTGAAATGTATGATATATTTCACACTTTTTTTATCATCGTTTTACATCCTTTTCTTCCATTTCTAAAGCATATTGGATTTGGTCACAAATCTGTATTGAAAACAACCATTGGAAAAAGTTTGGAAAAATGATGTGTGTTACAGTAACTTTTTTGTTTTCTTGAAAATCAACACATAGTAGTGATATGATGATTTTTATTTTTTTTTTGTAATCTTCCTCTTGGAAATTTCTTGTGATTCAGCAAAATTCACTGAGTTATTTAATCTTTTAAGACTGTACTTTTGTTTGTACTTATTTTATTCTATATGAAATTATATGAGAACTACATACCTAAAACAAAGGTGGGAAATTCGTCTTTGACAAGCACTGTGTTTGACAGATTTATTTTGTGTGTGCGGGAAAATGCTTTCCGTTTTGATTACTTCTAGTAGGTTTGTTTTTGTTATGCTTATCGTGATATTGGCGTTTCAGTATGGTTTCAACATTTTAGCGAAATTAACCTGTGATCATATTTTTACCAACTTTGACAATAGTCAATAAGCACTGTTTTTGTATGAATGATCTGTAAGTTGATAATGTCGTCTTCATTGATTGGTTTAACCTTAATTGTTAACAGTTGTTTATCTTGTTGAGCTTTCTAGCTTCATGAGGACAATTTCATGTTGTTGGAAACTCATAACAACATTTATTTGTTTAATTTATTACAAATAATAGCAGCGTAGGCAGCGGCCTTTTTTATTACAACATATTGTTTTGTATCTTGTGTAGTTTCCGTTATGTTATTGAGTTTAGACTGTAGTACCTTCTTAAATCAACTGAACTGTTCAAGAATCCAAACACAAATTAAATTATCTTAATTATTATGTAATGGTCGTTTCTCAGAGTCTGTATAATTGAAACTGTACTTTGTTAACTGTGAAAGTTCTTTTTAAATGTATGTTATTTGTTCATAAATGTTGTCTGTTCTTGTTTGTCACCATTATGGTGATTCTTGTTGTTATTTTTGTTTGTTTGTAATATTAGTATTCATTTACCCGAATATTCTGTCAGTCGTCATTAATTATTAAGATACTATTTAGGGAAGCTTTCTTCGAAGCAATCTTACTTGAATTCGGGATCATTATGTTGCTAGCCTCTTTCAAATGTTCATTTACATGACCAATTTAACTCGATGTACAATATTTAAATTACGCTATTTCATCTTAAAGCATATTTTGCAAATAATGTTGTTAATATTCTCATATTTTTTATCGTTCATTTAGATGTATTTACATATACGCATGTGTTGAATTTCAATGTTGTCCTTTATAACAATCGCTAATTTGCATATTCCGCAAAGTGTGTTGTTATTCTTAGTATAAAAAGGTCATTCATGCTAGTTGAACCTAACCAAATGGTTCTTTGCTTGTTTTAATCACCAGTCTTAATGCAAAAATACTTTAAATAATCAAATGTTCCATCTTACCAGTATAATACTTTGCATAATAATACATTATATGTACAGGTAGCATCCAAAATATAGCTGAAATGTGTTCAAACATGCGTGGGTTCTTTTTGTCCATCTACAATTTAAAATTATTAAGTTGAAATAAATATTTGTTTAATTTCAGAAAGAGATAATTTGCATATTCTGCAATTTGTGTTAATATCAGGAATATAAATAAGTTAATCGTGCTAGCTACACTCGAACACTCTGTCCTTCTTTGTTTGCACGTGCACACAAATACAAAAACAACATACATTTAATATTAACGTTTTACATTATAAAAAGCTTATTTGCATAGTATGCACATTATCTCATTTTAAGTATTTAAATTAAATAGCTGATATGGACGAATGCACACATTTAGGGGTTCAATCGTGTACAGAAATGCCAAAAAATGTGCTGAAAATCGGAGTTTTACATTATTACAATATACAATTTGCAAACAATGCTAAAATACATTGAAAATTTATATTTTCCATTATACCAATATCTAATTTGCATGTTATGGAAAAGTAATTGTCATTATAAGTATAGGTATAATTCCATCATGTTAGCTAAGTATGGACAAATGCATTTCCATAGTTGTAGGGGTTCAATCGTGTATAACAATTCAAAACTATTGAAAATCAGAGTTTTACATTATAACCATATCTAATTTTCAAATTTTGAAATTTAAACCACTTTCCCCTTCCCTGAATGTTGGGGACTTTAAGTGTGTAATATAGCGGATATTTTCCTGAAATAATCTGCGAAGACAAATCTCATGTTGCAATTTTGCCGAGGTTACCCCCTTTTTTGTCCTAGATTAAATTGGACTAGAAAAAATAATTGTGTGGACAGGGCATGCTATTGTGAGCATGTTCATTTTGTATTTGCCTTTCTTGTCCTAATGATGGTTGAGTTTTTCTTACAAAGCAACTGCTGTTGAAATTGAAAGGGTGAGTTGGTAGTGTAGTCACACATGTGATGCTATGGTGAGCAGGCGCTCAGCATGTCTGAAGGTTCATTGTTCATTTAATTAGTAACTGAGTAGTTATTGAAAGATGGTGTCACAAGAATAATTCACTAGGGGTAATTGTTTAAGAGGTGTGGCTTTTCAAAATTAGCAAAATAATTGTCAACATTTCTGTAAATATGCAAAACATATTTAAGTCAAGCAGTTTTCAAATATTTGATGTATACGCTAATAGAGATAAACATAAGTAAACCTTTATTTATATGCCATGGGACCGTTAAATACTATTCTAAAAGCTCTTGTAGGTTCCGAAACCTTTTTTATTTGACAAGGATTAGGCTTCATCCAAAATGTGAAACAAATCTCGAAATGCGGTCGGACCATAGTATTATAGCAATTGCAATAGCAATGCCGTATTTTCATTAATTGATTGCCGCCGTAAGAACGTAGTTTTGCAGTACTTTTGTAATCACATTATGAACTTGTAGTTTCCATTTATATATTCTATATATTACAATACCAAATTATATACACTGATCTACTTTAATCAAAATAGAATTATCGATTGGATTATTTATATTTTTAAATAAGTTAGGTTTCCAACACGTGTCCTCAAAATTATTAGTCTTTTCAAATACGCTTAGTTGTTCACTCACGAAAAAAACATAATTTCTTCAAGCGCCTTAGAAAAATTGTCCAAATCCTCAAAACTGACTTTGATCTCCAGTGGGTCTCCAAGAGGTTGTCAAGCAAAAGATCAAGTTCAAGCAATTGCTTGAATTCATATGCACAAGCTTTTGCTTGTGCTGAAACCTTTTGCTTGCACTGCTTAAGCAATTGCTTACGTGTTGGACAAAGGATCGTTACGGTTGGGCGAACATCGCACTGCAGGACAACAACACTTCCTGCCGACCTGGCAGCAGTATATTTGCTTACGCAAATAGGGGGGAAAGAGCACAGTCCCCTTTTCCCGAAATTGTGAACGATCATGCGTCTTCACGTCCAATATGAAGTGACACGACCGGGAGGGAATTAAGTGACTACTAATTCAAAATAGTACTCTTATATTTGGTTTACTTTCCTAGTTCTAGTTAACAACTAATGAGGATGCGAGCATGCATCAAAACAAGCATTATAAGTTTGAGTAGCATAAAATGTTGTATATCAATGTAACTTGTAAAGATGATAATCTAGTTGAATTTGTTGGGTCATGAAGTCAAAAGTAGAAAGCCACAGGGAAACTAGAATGTTTTGGGATGGCTCATTATGGTTACTTTTCTAGTTTTTGTATTTTAAAGGGGTAGTACAGTTTTGGTAAGGCTGAACTTTAGTAACCAAACCTCGACAGTAACATTATAAATTAATATTTATTACTCCACCATGCTCGAAAGGTATACAAAATTACAAACGACTAAGTAAAAAGCCTGTTATCATAAAAAAAAGAGCCATTAATACACAAGAGGGCGCTTTCTAAAAAGGCATTGGTTTCAACCATTTTTCATACATAATAATGCATGTGATGTTCTATTGAAATAATGATTAAGTAGATAGATCATCAACAACTATTTAAAAAACGCTTTTGAACATTTTTGAAAAATTTTAAGCATTTTTTAAATGTTTTGAAAAAATCATCTAATTATTTGGGCCCCAAATAATTATAGGTTCCAATATATTTATTGATATTTCAGCTGTTTCTGGACCAATTTTGACCAAATAAAATTTATTCTGCCATTAAAATTGCATGTTCTCTCAAATTCGACACTCAGTTTTTCATTATCTCACCAAAAAATTGTGATGTGCAGCGCCCTCTCTACC
Organism: Echinarachnius parma; assembly: GCA_037951105.1. Lineage (NCBI taxonomy): Eukaryota > Metazoa > Echinodermata > Echinoidea > Clypeasteroida > Echinarachniidae > Echinarachnius > Echinarachnius parma. The sequence continues at coordinate 26,267 of JBAMJV010005814.1, forward strand.
AAAACTAAACTACCCCTTTAAGAAATATTAGACAGATTGAGATGATCAGAGACGAACTTGTTCGGCCATTAAATCGAGATTAAATGTAAATTTATAATTGGGCCAATTATAAACAAATCATTGCAACGATAACGTGTTATTTAAAGGGGTAGTACAATTTTGGTAAGGCTGAACTAGTAACCAAACCTGGATAGTAACATTATAAACTATTAGTTATAACTCTACCATGCTCGAAATGTATACACAGTTACAAACAACTAAGTAAAAAGCCTGTTATCATTCAAAAAGAGCCATTAAAACACAAGAGGGCGCTTTACAGAAAGGCATTTGTTTCAACCATTTTTTATACAAAATTATGCATGTGATGTTTTATTGAAATAAGGATTAAAAAGAGAGATCATCAACAACTATTTAAAAAACGCTTTTGAAAATTTTTGCAAAAGTGCATTTTAAATTTTTTTTGAAAAAATCATCTAATTATTTGGGCCCCAAATAATTATAAGATAATATATATTTATTAATATTTCAGCCGTTTCTGGGTCGATTTTCACCAAATAAAGTTTATTCTGCCATTAAAATTGCATGTTCTCTCAAATTCGACCAAAACAATGTGAAGTGCAGCGCCCTCTCTACCAAAACTAAACTACCCCTTTAAGTATACCTAATCAATTCAATATTGGCTACAAATTGGAATGGATAATTCACTTCTTTGTAAGTATGCATGTAAGCAAGAATACGTACAGACTATGTGTGAAATCAAATAGTATAACATAAATATATACAATGTATAATCCGCGCAATATTAAAATCATTAAGATAATCATAGCAGAGTCAATGATTTTGAATCATAAAATCCAGGTTCAGTGTGGCCAAATAGCCAAATCAATATTACAATACTGGAGGCATGGAGATGGGGAAATTGCACCATAAGTGACATATTACGTAGACGATCGTAATCTATCAATATATATGTGCCATGATTATGTCGTGGATCTTTTGAATGCTAATGTACTTGATGTACTTATTTTGCAGGTGAATGGTTTTATTGGTTGCTGATAGGAATTGGCTGCGTGACCGTCGTCCCACTAGTATTTTTCCTAGCAGGTAAGAAAGGTAGTATAACATAGGACACATTACATTATATATTTCTCCAATGTGCATACGACAATATGGCTAATGCACCGTTTCGCCGTTTGGCCACTCACAAAATAAAGGTTGGCTAATGAAATGAAATTACTATTTAAATTGAGATATTTCTTGCCTCGGTATATTCATGTGCTTTTGTATAAACCGTTAATACAACCTCACATTTTCTATGGAATTGAGGTATGGGGAAGCAGTTATAAATCTGACTTGAATTGTATTCATTTAGCTCAAAAATGGCTATGCGAGGTATTACATTTCCATTATTGGGGGCATTACAATTAGGGATATTATATGTTTTTAGTTTGCATGAATTGCAGTTTCAACATTTGTATATGATTTGTACGTAGAAAATTTATTACACTCAGTATTAGAATATTGTCAGATTTTACACCATACTTATGAAACAAGAGGGAAAGAAAACTCAATGCTACGCTTGTCAATTTGTAAGACGACACAAGGTACACTCTACATTTCTTTTGTTGGACCAAAGCTTCGGAATAGCTTACCCCTGAAGATTAGAGAACAAAAAACAAGATATTGGTTTTGTAAGACCCTCACAATTTATTTGTTGTTAAACAAATAAATTATCTTTTACATAAGTTTTTTATTTGAATGTATACGATGTAATTTGTAGAATTATTATACAGGGTGGCCCAGAAAGGATGCAACACCTACGATCGTTAATTTCATCAACACCATCGACCAAATGTCATTGATTTTTGTTTGATTACGTAGAACATTCGTTTTCCAACAAAATGATACCCTGAGCATTGATTTTGGGTAAGGCGTTTTGATCCTAGGGTCATTTTTCTGAGGCAATGTCGTTTCCTAAATTTGCTACTTTATCGCCTCCAGCGATCCTCTGAAGACTGAGACATTCTCGCCCCACGGTCTGCCATAGAATTAGCTGTACAGAAGAACCGCATGACCGCTCTCCCTTTGATATGGAAGACAATGTGAGCCATTATTCTGTATAGCTAATTCTATGGAAGGCCGTGGGGCGAGAATGTCTCAGTGTTCCGAGGATCGCTGGAGACGAAAAAGTAGCAATGATGCGTGTTATGCATGACCTGAACTGAAAGCATCCAAGGACTCATAACAGCTCGGGTAATCAGATGGTAGAAAATTTCCACTTGGTCAAGAATTCGGTGAACGCGCAATGTCATTTCATATGCATATTAAATAAGTTCATTAAGCGCTTTGAGCACCTTATATAAGGTGGATATTGCGCAATATAAATATCCTATATTATTATTATTATTTATTTGTTACGTTACGTTTTCAAAAGAACTGCACGATTTGACATTTGTGTAATTTCTTTTAACAAAGTAAAATTATTTATATGTTTAGTAATACATTTTTTCTCGCCATTCAATTCGTACAGAATTTCTCCAAAAAAAGTGTGGACTTCGCAAGGTAAGAGATATAGTAGTGTAAAAACGTTGATATCTTAGGAGAATGTTTTCTTGGTCTATTTATTGCAATTAGTATTTGTAATACAAATAAGCTTAGTTCATCATAACCAGGAGATGTGACTGCACTGTTTTAATCATTTTATGAGAGGATGTTGGTCATAAAAATACAGATTTGTAAACAAACGCTTCAACCACGAATCGTTGTACGTTTCTTGATCAACATTTAGATGCTACACACTTAAAACTAGGCGTGCACTTGGCGTGTACGATCCTCCCCCTCAACCCCTTCCGTGCCCGCGTACTCCTGTAAAGGTGCATGTCCCGCATACGTCAACATTTTCTCTTCTGAGCGTGCACAATGTATGGGGTGGAAATGTGCACCCTACGTGTAGTCGTAGTCGGAGCAGATAGGTTTATTTTTTTCGTGTCTTCCTCATAATTTTGAACAAATTACAATGATAATAGGCACATTATTAAATGCTAACATGAATTTGAATGTTGGGTGTTGATATATTTTTGAAATAAATTATATATGTTGTATTTCGTATAATGCCAGATTGATTATTCCCATATTGTTTCCTTGAACAAAGATTAGACTGATGTTATCAGATCACATTTTATTTTTTATTAAATTCCGAAATCAAGGCTCATCAAAGAGCACTGATAGACTATGTAATTAGAACAAATAGATTTCGATTGATTGACTGAAACTAACTTTGTATGAAGAGAAATTAATTATGCACATGCACCTTGAAAGCCCAATCTGTTTACTTACCTCCTGTACACACTAACAAATAGGAGTGCAATTGTGCACCCCTAGGGGTGCACGATCTTGTCTCATATTTTGCACGCCTTAAGGTGCACATGTGCACCCCTTAACAGGGGTGTACATGAGCACCCTTGAAAAGGTGCATATGAACACCCCAAGAGTGCCCATGAATTATGGCAAAAAAAAAAAGAGGCATAAGAGAGAATTCGAACCCATATACTGTATTATTTAGTTATTATTTGGAATTAAATATTTTGTTATATTATACGTTGGTATTTCGGTTATGAGAAAAAGAAGAAGAAAAAAATATGGCATTGACCTGCCTTGCCCGCGTGCATCGGAGGGGCCTAGGCTTATGGCTGAGAAGTCTGCTCGACATACGGAGCCGGACTGGCCAGATGATGCCTTGAAAGCGGGCAAGGAATTGGATTGATTCACTATATTTTATTTCTCAATAAATTTTGTTAGTTATTTTATTGATAGAAAAAAGTTTAACAATACACATGATATATATTTTAGGAGTAATTAATTTTTAAGTTGAATTAAATAAGTTGAAAGAAGAAAGAAAGAAAGTAAGAAAGAAAGAAAAAAAAAAAGATTGGCGTAAATATTTAAAATGAATGAAGAACGCCAATAAACCTAAAACAACAACAACAACAACAACAATGACATTGCTGAGCGGGTTTTATAGTTCTTCAGTGTATGTGACGACGTACGTGGCATGCATATCCCATGTGTGCGTGCTTTGAATTCCACGGTGTATACAGTTGACAGCATCGCGCATCGAGTATACCGTGCACGTGCGCACGCTTCCTTTAGTTGGACGCCGGTTTGTGTTCACGCTGGAAATCGCGGACTCCTGAGAGCAATATTTCAATTTCTACGTTCACTAGGTCATATAAAGGGAATGAAAAATGAAAATCGCTTCACTTTCGTATAACTACATCCTATTACAGCCTTTCATTGCCCATGTATATTGCATCACTATAAACGTAAACGCCATAAGCTAGATCACAGTCGACAATGGGCGGGTTTAAGTACATGACGTCACTGTTGTCATTGATGAATATGCATGAAGTGTTAGGAACGATGTCGCGAATCTATGGTTCGAATCGTATTTTTTGGCAGATAATTCACTATATTACACATTTTATGTTAATTGATTATACTGAATATGCATTATATGGAAAAATAATAACCTTATCCGTCTGTAGAGTGTGATTATTTTTTTTTCATCGTCGACAGATGTTTAGATATTTAGCAAATTAGGGCCCGCTTTGGCGTGTGTCGGTAACCAAGATTTGTTGTTTTTCTAAAAGGAGTATGCCGTTGGGAAAATCTGTTATCGGTATCGCTTCTCGGCCTTTGGGAAATGTTTACTCCAGGGGTGGACATGTGCACCTTTTAGGAACCAAATCTGCTCCTTAATGGGTGCAAGTTTGCACCTCGAAGGGTCGAAATGTTTACTCCAGGGGTGGACATGGGCACCTTTAAGAACCAAATCTGCTCCTTAATGGGTGCAAGTTTGCACCTCGAAGGGTGGAAATGTTTACTCTAGGGGTGGACATGTGCACCTTTTAGGAACCAAATCTGCTCTTAATGGGTGCAAGTTTGCACCTCGAAGGGTGGAAATGTGCACTCCAGGGGTGGAAATGTGCACCTTTTTGGAACCAAATCTGCTCCTTAATGGGTGCAACTTTGCACCTCGAAGGGTCGAAATGTTTACACCAGGGGTGGACATTTGCACTTTTAGGAACCAAATCTGCTCCTTAATGGGTGCAAGTTTGCACCTCGAAGGGTGGAAATGTTTACTCCAGGGGTGGACATATGTGCACCTTTTAGGAACCAAATCTGCTCTTAATGGGTGCAAGTTTGCACCTCGAAGGGTAGAAATGTGCACTCCAAGGGTGGAAATGTTTACTCCAGGGGTGGACATGTGCACATTTTCAAGGGGCTCATGTACACCCCTGTTAAGGGGTGCACATGTGCACTTTAGGCGTGCAAAATATGAGACAAGATCGTGCACCCTATAAGGTAAACATGGGCACTCTTGGGGTGTTCATATGCACCTTTTTCAAGGGTGCTCATGTACACCCCTGTTAAGGGGTGCACATGTGCACCTTTAGGCGTGCAAAATATGGGACAAGATCGTGCACCCCTAGGGGTGCACAATTGCACTCCTATTTTTTAGTGTTAAAGGGACAGCACAGTTTTGGTGAAACATAAAAGTAACCCAAATGACTATCTGTGAGTTATCATTAAGAATAAATAGTTATAATTCAGTGACGATTGTATGGTAGTGAAACATATAAACAGTCAAATTACGGGAATGATTTTCATTAGAAATATTAAAAACATATATGCAGTTTCAACCATCTGTTCATCAAAACAAAATTAAATGTAGCAATGTATGGTTGAACTAATTATTGAAAAGAGAGTTCATCAAAAACAATTTTTAAACCATTTTGGTATGTTTTTTTATAAATGTGTACGATTTGAAAAAAGTTGATCGTCAACATTCATTCCAATCAAATACAACTTTGGATATATCAACTGTTTCTGAACCAAATTAGATCAAAGATCTGTTTTTAGAATTGTGTTACCCTCTGTTTTTCATTACCTTACACAAAACTATAAACCGCTTATTCGTTATTTGCTTGAACCAATCATATGTCTATCAATGCGCCATATTGAAACATTCTTAAAGGGGACGTCCGGACGATTTTCAGCAGTTTCCAGGGGAAAGTACAATATTTTAGGAGTCTATAACCTTTTTCCCGATGAGAAAAGACCTTCAGAATCATTCACAATCAGTTTTTCGAAAAAAAGGTATTTCTTCTTGTTCGAATCGGCCGCGAGCAGCCTCGAGTAGAATCTGTCCCAGGATGCATTGCGCATGACGTAGCAGCCTCGCTTTCATCAGCTGTCTGCCGCAAAATTTGCAGCCCGCGCGCGCGGTCGTCTGGCCGCCCGCCAGCGCAGCACAGGCAGCTGGAACGCTGCTGCGCGGCGGCTTTATCCGATCGAATCTCATAAAGCGGTCTGCAAAAATGCAGTGTTTCGCGCTCAAATTCATCTTTTTATACGGCAATAAAATGACAAGTATCGATGCTTTGCTCGATTTATGTAACAATATTTACGGAAATATAGTTACAGAACATTCAGAATTACCTCAGTTTTGAGCAAAATATTACTTTTCCCGAAGTAAAACATTCAAAACTCAAGCGCTTGTTACGCGAGCGAGACTTTCACTAAGCGATTGAACATAGCAGAAAATCAGATCGTTTGCGAACGTTGCCAATTTCTGGGTTGCGATATCATATAACGTGTAGTATGCGTATCATACACGTAGTCTACGCCATTCGCAAATTGGCAACAAAAGAGCGCTAGGTTCAGTTCATCTGGTCCGAGCGAGTTAGGAAATTATCGGGAGATTATCAGCGCATTTTTGTTTGCCGTTTTTGCAGGTAATTGTTCTCGTATTTGTTTTAAAAGCCTTGCAAAACATGTAAGTAAAATAAGAGATTATCTTGAATAGGTGCGATCGTGATAATCTTGCATTTTCGTTCCTTTTCGGCACTTTTTAAGAGTACATGCATGGCAGTTGGCGCGCGGCTAGCTAGCAACCTCTCTCGCAGCGCGAGGCCTGCCGAAACTCTGGCAGACCTTCTAGTGCGTGTTCCGTATCATTGAATTGACAGGGTTTTTTTTCCGACGCACATGTTTCTCAATTTGTCAAACAAGTCGATAAAGTGAACAGTTACGATTCAAAACTAGTGACACTAAAAATTCGATTGTGACAGGTTTGGAGGGTGTTTTTGATTAAAAGTAGGTAGTTTTGGTCTTTGATTTATGTAGATTATGGTAGAATTTTTTTTTAAATCGTCCGGACGTCTCCTTTAACCTTTTTCATGTATAATTCATGACTTATATAATTTTCGTGAAAGTAGAGTTATTGTAATTGATTTGTTTATATGAATTGTTTATTTATTACAAGTTCCCATCACTTTTTGATAATGGTGTTTTATAATCTTTGTCTAGTTTGGATTAATACTAATACCTTTTGCAAAACATGGATTTTCAACGTTCTTATATGTGACCTTACACCACAAAACGATCAATAAGTTGGGAAAACTGATTTTGCTGCTTTTCATAGAACATTAAAATAGAAGTCATTACCTTTAAAATAGTATATCATTCGTCATATATGGACTAAGCAAACCTTCTCAAAATGAACACCAAAGATTTGGAATATGACTGAAGCATTTTTAAAATAAGGGAGAAACGGGCCATTTAAAAGATCAGTTTCCGTTAAAGCGCTGTAATAAGATCACATTTATTAGATAACAAAATCATATTTAAACATGATTTCTGAAGCTCAAAATGTTACAGAAGCTAGATTAAGGTATGCCTAATTGGGAAATACTAAAATCCTAAATCTCATAATTTCAACAAAATTTGGCTATTTTAGCTAATAAAAGAGAAACTACCACAGCGACATAACGGTCGTTTTGTGGTGTAAGGTCACATATTTTAGTCAAACCAATGATATATATTTTTAACAAAAATGACACTTAGCATTACAATGTTTATAGGCCTATTCAGAATCATTCCCCTAATAAACATTGAGCCATTGCTCTTGACCTAAGAATTTTTTTAAAAATCGTCCGGACGTCTCCTTTAACCTTTTTCATGTATAATTCATGACTTATATAATTTTCGTGAAAGTAGAGTTCTTGTAATTAATTTGTTTATATAAATTGTTTATTTATTACAAGTTCCCATCACTTTTTGATAATGGTGTTTTATAATCTTTGTCTAGTTTGGATTAATACTAATACCTTTTGCAAAACATGGATTTTCAACGTTCTTATATTTTAGTCAAACCAATGATATATATTTTTAACAAAAATGACACTTAGCATTACAATGTTTATAGGCCTATTCAGAATCATTCTCCTAATAAACATCGAGCCATTGCTCTTGACCTAAGTCACAGTTTAAGTACAGGTCATGGGAATCCCACATTTGTCTTCATTTACATGTATCTTGACATTGTGTGAATTTTAATGAGTTATAGTGGGGACTCGTATGTCATGGGGTGTGCACTTCCAGACAAAAATGTGAATTTTGGCACACAACTAGTT
>JBAMJV010005815.1:0-110000 GCA_037951105.1 Echinarachnius parma
CATGCATTCCACGTGTGGGTGATTTTCTACGCAACCAATGACGTCACGTCTGGCAATCGATCGGATGTTATCTTAACCAGATCAACAATAATTTATTTCGTTTTTTCTTCTCTTGAAGAGACACATTTATTTGTCCATAATTATGATTTCGTTTCGAAGACTTATTTCAGCCAATGTTGATGTTATAAATTGTAGTCAAGTGCGATCTGCGAATGATACTTTAATTGTCATTTTATATCTCGTAGGAGACGTATATTTATTTTCTAGATTGTATTTTTTTCTTCACATTCATAAACATAAGCAACCAGTTAGAAAAGTCCATTATTTACTCATAAGTATCAAAGATTTGCTTCGTCTAGTTATCGAACAGTTATCGTTATGTATGAACGCTGATCTGCACATACTATTTTAATTGACATTTTATATATTGTATATTATAGACTCATAAACATTTTTCCGTAGACAATTTGGAATTCATAACAAAACTAATAACAAATAAGCAACCTGTTAGTAACTCAAACAACTATTTTACTTTCAAATGATGAAGATTGCATTCAGCCACGTGTATGCAGGCACATGCAAGTTTGCAATGTTATTTAAATGTTATCATCGCCGATCTGCAAATAATAATTCAATTTTGTATTTATTAGTTGTAGAGACGCATAATTTATAGAATGTAGGAATTTGTTCAAAATATAAATACATACGAAACCAATAAGAGACACATACAAATAATTTACCTAGCAGTGTCGAAGATTACCGTTAGCCAAATATATGCAGCCTTGTCTGGTTAACAGTCTCATGTTTGTTAACGCCAATGACTAGACATAGTTAGGTTTAAGGTTAGGTTTAGGGCGTATTATGTTCTTTAAAGTATAGTTTTGATCTCAATGTAGAATAAGTAAGCAGCACATTAGGAACAGAGACAACACACATGCCGAAGATTGCCCCAGCCACGTCTGGTAAACGGTATTGTCTATTTTGTTTGTCAACGACTATAACTTTACAGAGTAAAGTATACGGTTAGGGTTAGGGCGCATATCATTTTCTATAAATTACAGTTTTGATCTCAATGCAAAATAAGTTAGAAACGCATCAAGAATGAACTAAAATAGCAAATACTCTCCAATGGCGAAGACTCCCCTCAACTATAGTTTATCGCATTATTATCTCATACGAAATAAGTAAGCAACACATTAGGAATAAACTAGAATTACAAAATCTCACAAATACCGAATATTTCCCTCAACTAGAGTAAGGTTTACGGTTAAAGTAAGTGAGACGCATACTATATTCCACACTCCGTGACCTCAATACAACGTAAGTAAGCTGCAACTCATCATTAATAAACTCATCACAAATTACTCACAAATGTCGGAGATTGCCCTCAGCCAAGTATCTGCAGCCACGTCCGGTGATCGATGTAATCTGATTCAGGTCCAGGCCGACATAAATCAGATTTCAATTTCAATCTCAAATTTCAAATTTAAGTTGGAAATTGAAAATTTAAATTGAAAATTGACTTAGCCCCATCCCCCACCCCACGCGCCATCATATATTCGTTAATTGTAGTAGTTATTAGCGCATATGTTGGCGCGTACGGGGAGGGGGCTAAGTAAATTTTCAATTTCAATTTTAAAAATTATTTCCAACTTGAAATTGAAATCAAAATCTGATCATTTCATGTAAATTGTGCCGCGATTATTAGAAACACATGATATGTTCTACATAATGTATTAGCAATTTTGAAATACTCACAAGTGTCGAAGATTGCCCTCAGCCAAGTATCTACAGCCACGTCGGGTGATCGATGTAATCTGATTCTGGTCCAGACCGACATAAGTCAGATTAATCATGTTCTCTAAAGCCTCGGCTGGAATTGATTTAAAGCGGTTGTTACTCAAACTCCTGAGCAAGAAAACAAAATCAAAATATATTTGTTTGTTTAATGCATGGTTGATATATTAGTTAATTGTGTTAAATATGTTAATCTGATCGTCTAATCGACCGACATAAATCAGTTTGATTATGTTGTCCAAAGCCTCGGGTAGAATAGCTTTAAAGATGTTGTTACTCAGACTCGTATAATATTAGATCAACATATAATGTAGGATTGCTATGATTATGTTTGATTATTTAATGTAATAATTATTGTTTTGATATTTCTTAGCCGTAATTCTAAGTAGGCCTACATAACTTGTCTTCTGATCGATTCTGGTATAAATCGACATAAATCAGATCGATCATGTACTCAAACGCCTCGGCTGGGAGACTTTAAAGGGATCTAGTAACTTTGTTGACAAGTGCCAAAAGTGCTGCGTGGTTAATAAAATGTGTATTCCTGTGATCTGAAATGTCCAGAAAGTAATGTGTGAACATATCACGTTAATTGGATGTTATTTGGCCGAGAAATGAGCGAAAATGCAAAGTGATGTGGCTTAAATTATCCCGTAGATAATTTAACATCCGAACTCTTCAATCATAAATATCTTTTATACAAAATGGAAATTTGAAAAACCAAAACCTGTCCCATGCTTCTATGGTTAATATGAATACAATTAGTAAACCGCTAGAGTTCCAAGTAAATGTTGAGGATTTGGAAAATGTTACTAAGTCCCTTTTAATTAAAGCTCTTGTAACTCAAATTCCTGGAGAGAAAAAAAAACAGATCAACATAGTTTAGCTATAATATTGGATTATGTAATGCTTGGGTCTCATTATATCACTTGATGTTGGTACTTCTAACTTATCTTGTGATCGATTCCGGTCTTGATTGAGATAAATCAGATTGACCATGTTCTATTTTGATTTAGCTAAGATTTATTTGAAGCTAGTAAATCGAATATTTCTTAGCAATAACACGCTACCCGTTGTGTTAAAGTATTTTATAGTAGCACATGTGTATAATGTAATTCGTTTCGTGATCGATGTAATCTGGTTCTAGTTTGGCCCGATATAACCGGAATTATCATGTTCTCAATGGCCTCAGCAGGGTTCGATTTGAAGGTGTTGTTACTCAGGCCGCTAACATAAACAATCTACATACATTTGATTTAAGTGTGTTAATTCAATGCAGAAAGTGTAATATTTTAAAACTGTATAGCAGCGTCTCTGTATGATATAATTCATATTGTGATTCATATAACCTAATTTTCGTTTAGATCGATATCAATTGGATTTAATTTCAATGTTGTTTTTTGTATTTTTGCAATGTAAGGATTAACAATGATATACATGTACTTGTATGGTGACACAACAAAAAATCCCCTCGGCTAGTGCCTAATGATTACAAAAAGGACTTAAAGGGATCTAGTAACTTTGTTGACATGTGCAAAAAGTGATGAATGGTTGATGCAATGTATATTGTTGTTATCACATATGTCCACAGTGTATTGTGTGAACATTTCAAGTCAAATGGACATTGCATGGCCAAGTAATGAGCAAAAATGCAAAGTGATATTTACTAACTCACTGCACTCACACGGTTTCAAAACTCCAACGGAGTTTTTCTTATCTGAATACTTCGATCGTACATATCTTTGTAACGAAAGGGAAATTTGAAAAACCGAAACCTGTCCCATGATTTTATTGTTAATACGAATACAACAAGGTATGAGGGAATCGCTAGAATAACAATTTTATTTTTAGGATTTTGACAATGTTACTAAGTCCCTTTAATAACCAGTGATCACAGCAATGGCTGGGATCGATTATAAGCTGTTGTTACGTAATGACTCATTGGCCCCGTTGCAGAAAGAGATACAATCGATTGTAAGTCAGATCATGTGTTCTAAATGCGCAAATATGATTGGTTGAAACCCGGAAATGTTGTGACTTACAATTAATTGTAACTTCCACTCGAATGTATCTCTTTTTGCAACGGGGCTATTGATTAGTAGATGAAAACTATATTATGTTAATGGTTTGTAGAGCTTAATTCCAGCTCTGTACACATGCCTATGAGAATATTAACATGAACCTTTCTATATGTTTCTTGTGAACGTGTAGTTTGTCTTCAGAAGTGGATTTAGTGCCTTTTGGAAATTAGCTCTTCTCCCTGCTTTCATGATCGGAATAATACCACCGTTATGATATGTTTTGTACTTCTTAAAAATAGGTCGGCTCTAAAACAATTTGTTTTTACAATAAGTTTTGATTTGATGATGAATACAATGGATGAATTAAATACTACATTGAGATTACCGATCTGTGTACTTTTCTCATTGATTTAAATTATGTTTGAACATTGTCACAAGAAACAGGGCAAAAGCAATATTGATTTCATACAAATAGTCAAACATTGCATTACTTACAAGAGTTCAATTGCAGTACCGAAGAAGAATCGCTTCGGTAAAAGTGAAATCTGGTTCGAATTGAGATCCCTGCAAAATGAGAGAAAAGTTATTAACTAATTAATAACATTCAGTTGGCAGCTCGGCTAGTATGCTCCCTGTGGAGTTGAGACATTGTGCAATATCATTGTGTATGTTTAAACTGTACCCGAGGAGCATGGTGAATAATAATGTACTTACCCAGCTAGCCACCTGACGTTGGGCCGATGTCGGAATTTGGTTGCCGGATGTCGGCATATCGCCGTTGGCTCGAGGTTAAAATGTCCGCCAGCCCAACATCGTCACGACGTCATTTTTGTGATATATTGGCATAACGTCATTTTCCGACAATGGCCCAACATCATCTCATGACATGATGTTGGGCCATTGTCGGAAAATGACCTTATGCCAATATATCACAAAAATGACGTCGTGACGATGTTGGGCTGGCGGACACTTTAACCTCGAGCCAACGGCGATATGCCGACATCCGGCAACCAAATTCCGACATCGGCCCAACGTCAGGTGGCTAGCTGGGTAGTAGAATGTAATTATATGTATTGTAGCTGCGCTTTATAAACGTTCATGATATAATTACTATAGGTTTTCCCATTCATTTTAACACTTTTGTCATTCAATTTCGTCCCGAGAAGCCGAGAATGTGCCAATGCCAACTTCAATTTCGTCTATTGTCGACCAATTTCACAAAAAGTCCATTTAATTTAGTCATTTGTCACACATTTTCGTCCAGTACAATTCAAATTCGTCAGTCACAGATGTGTTCAGCAACTATGACCGACGAATTTGAATTGTAATCGACGAAAATGCGTGACGAACGACTAAATTGAATGGACTTTTTGTGAAATTGGTCGACAATAGACGAAATTTAAGTTGGCATTGGCACATTCTCGGCTTCTCGGGACGAAATTGAATGACAAATGACGAAAATGAATGGGAAAACCTATATTATTACAGTGGTCAGAAATATGAGCAATGCACACTAGTCTCTATAGTCCCAAATCGAGTTTGAGCCAGACAGGAGCTCAAACCACATGCAGTCATTGAACTACACAGTTCTGACGATGGTGGTGATTCCCATACATTATTTTCAATACTTGTGCTAGTCAGATAACAATTATATATATAACTGAGTTCATATACACTGCCAATGAGTTATGTATAGTTGTATAGTTGTGTTTTTCATATAGTACCCAACTGTACACATATATGGTATAATAGTACCCAACTGTACATCAATATGGTTCATATAGTACACAACTTACTGTACACATCTGTGGTTCATATAATACGCAACTTGACACAACGTTACACACATAATTTGCAGTATAGCGCCTTATCAGAAAGTGCATAATAATATTTTTCAGTAACTTTATTACTTCAACAGTAAGTAGAATTATGAGCCCTTTTTTACTTACAATAGTTTCAGATATCCAGGAAAAGATGGGACGGCATCTCTGCCACTGTATGAGATTCTGTTTCTTGAAAGTTGCCTGCAATTATACAACAAAACTAAACAATAATGAAAATGAGCAAAGAAAATGAACAGGCTTCCCCTGGAATCGAACCAGAGACCTTCAGATTGCTAGTCCGGTGCTCAACCATTGAGCCACAAAGACCATTCAATGGGGGACGTACGTTACCATGAAACCATTTTGCGGTGGTCTCGGTTTCGATTCCCGGCCATGCCTATTTTTCTTTGCTCATTTTCATCTATTTAATATACTTCTGGTCAGTTTCGTCTGCCTGAATTTTAGAGAATAATAATACTAATACAAAATTATACCAGGTTCGTTTCATGAAGCGCATAATATGGTACACTATCATGGGATACAATGAAAGCCAGCAAACATTGTTTGCACCATCTCCATTCCCTGGGGAGCATTTCTTCCAAGCAGCTTATGGGCATTGGCAAGATCCTTCACATAAAGGCCCTCACCTCCTACCGGTGTGGTGCTAAATCCGTGACCTACCAAATCCGTACCCAGTCGCAAATGCGCATGCGCTTAGACAGTTATGGTGCGTGTCTTGCGAAAATCGAGACCATTATTACGCCGCAATTTAATGCTAATACAAAATCGACGCATGTTTTATCAGGTCTTTAAATGACGTGAATGGAGTTTCTTAATCCACCGTCGGGTTTTAACAACACTTTGTGCCGCAAGGAGCCTCAAGGAGGCATTTTGCATGCTTTATTACGACTGGGAACGATTTTCGCAGGCTTGTTTACGAGTTTATGCGGATGCGCATTTGCGACTGCGTACGGATTTCGCAGTGCGTACAGATTTAGCGTGACACCGGGTCCCCATGATTTCACTTTGGTAGAAGACAACAGTTTAGTTACATGTCTTATTGAATGACAAACGCGGTGGGTATAGATTTGAACTCGGGATTTTACGATTGGAAAGCCGTGCGTGCTCAACTATAGTTCCCTTCTGAAATTATAGATTAATTAATTAATTAATGGGCTTTAATATCTTACCAGTATATAGCATGGTGGCTTAGCGGTTATAGTGTCCGCCTCATGCACGGGAGGTCCTGGGTTCGAACCCAGACCGGGTCATACCAAAGACTTTAACAATGGTATCCTCTGCCTTCTAGCCAGGCGCTCGGCATTTATAGAATGGAGAAGTGAAAGTTAATCACACGAGTTACCAGAGGACTTGGCCCCCTTCTGTAGCTTTCGCTACATTTAGTAGACGTGTGGCCTAGGGCTAATGAATCGGAGATAGGCGCCGCCTTATGTGCCAACATTGGCAGGGGAAGGTCTTTAACTTTAACTATGTTGTATTTTATTATGTTTTTGATAAATGTCAGCATCGAAACAAAACTTGGTTATTACAATTTAAAAAAAGGAATAGACTCAACTTTGCCGTTTATGATCAATTAAGAATGACGTATAGTCTAACCATCAAACAAATTGTAAAGTTTTCTACAGGCAGGCGCACACCATACTGTACAGAATAATGCGCCTCGCAATGTAATTTGGTGGCGCACTATACATGATGGGCCCCGTTGCAGAAAGAGATACAATCGATTGTATGTTGCAATTAATTATAAGTCAGATAATGTGTTCTACATAATTATGCAAGTCTGATTGGTTGAAACTCGTAAATGTTATGACTTACGATCAATTGTAACTTACAATCGATTGTATCTCTTTCAGCAACGGGGCCCTGGTCTATTATAATTTGAATCACTGTGTTTCAAAGTCTGGACACTGTGTTAGACAGGTGCGTTTTAACAGTGTAAAACCCTGTTCACATTGTGAACACACTGTGACCATATTGTGAACACACTTAGAGTGCACTGTCGGCCCAGTGTGATATTGCTTCCGCAAATACTTAATTTCACGTAGTTTGTTCACAGTGTGAAAAGTGTTCACACTGTGAAAACGCTCAAATTTAATGAATTCTACACAGTGTGTTCACATTTTGGCACACTCTGGTCTTTCTAGTAGGTAAAATAGCAAATTAATAAATAGTATATTACAAATAATCAAAACAGCACACTTTTTACATACTCACGCTGATATCAACAAAGGAAAACTTGATAAGTCCGGGATCTTAGTTATCATTGTGTTGTGGATCGTCCTTAATTTGTTAGAAAATAAAGAAGAACAAACAAATTATTATTAGTGGAAAATAACACTTAAAACAAAATAAAACTTGTACTCTTAGAGGAGTTTGGCTGAGATATATATTGCCAATTACAAAACATTATTGATATGATAGTAAAGACATTCATTATTCATTATTAACAGTTATTATCGTTTCCATGTCTGTTTGTATTATATTACAAATAAGTACAACATTTTGTAGTTCGGCGAACCCAAGCTGACCAAACTGATAACAAATTGAAATGCTTATATACACTACTTTACGCATGGCAACATACGATACAGTTATGCATAGTTCGCATAACGTTTAAAGAAGATTGCCCCAAATAAGGACATGTACACAGATGTAAAAGTAGAGGGCGCAATTATATTATTACCCGTGATGAGGATTGACTAACGCTCGAGGGAAAAAAATGGTCCGTGTGTGTCTCCAATATATTTCTGTCTATCTATTCTGCTTCATTGGGCATTTGCAGTTAAACAAGTCTTAGTGACCACATGTTTCTTACAGCAGGCTACCTGCCTATAGTGGCCACTGAAAGTGACCACTTGCCGAGAAAAAACCTTTCTATAGAGGTCACCTTTATACAGTGGTCAATTGTCTTGTTTCGCAAGACTATACACGTATTTGACTGTATAACTATCTTCATACTGTATGGCTTACTGGAGACATTATCATTTTTATTTGACTCCGTATTCTATCAAACATGCTAAGGTTTTCCATACGCACAATGTCATAAGATTATTAAAGGGATATAATAACATTATCTAAATCCTTAAAACTAACTTGGAACTCTGGCGGTTCTTTTATACCTTGTTTTTTTTTTAAATAACAATAGGGACATGTGACAGGTTTCGTTTTTTTGAATTTCACTTTCATTAAAAAGATAATTATGATTGAAGTGTTCAGTTGTACATATACATCATTTGGGTTCATCGGATTTTCTAATCTCGTCCTATGACACGTTGAATTTATCAATTTGATTTTTGTCGATTTGTATACATTTCGTTTGGAATGATGATGAACTTTTGACGGTATCTCTATTGTTTGTAATTGTTTTTCTCCCAAAGTTTGATATATTGTAGCTAAGATTGTCTTCTAAAATAATTATAATAACTTGTTTTTTTTGCACTATAATGACAAAAGATATGAATTAGTTTGAACAGTTCAAATCAAATTTCACATTTTACGTACGCGTGTCGTACAGTGCACGCGGATCAGAGAAAATGATTTAAAAAAAATTAATCTAGACTCTGATATCCCCTCAATACTTCTTTTCAATTGAAGAATTATTCTAGACGCGTTACGGTGAACACGAGCACTAGAAAGATAAAGATTTATGCGCGCTCATATTTCCACAATATTGTAAAGACATGCCTTTTATATTCCCTCGTGTCTTCTTTAAACGTATGAATACAACCAAATATTACGTAATAGAACATGAGTTGTAGATACGATTGCATATTAAACTGTGGCCAATTAGATTGTCTAACATCATGATATACACGTTTAAGAGTCAATATCATCGTATGGTAAGTTCAGTACGTACCACCTAATTCGTCTAAGTGACGAATTCAAGGTCTAGTTTGTAATATAAATATGATAAGGTATAAGAAAAACCACTAGCGTTCCAAGTAAGTTTTGAGGATTTGGACAATGTTTCAGTCCCATTAATACCATGTCAAAATCAGCACAATAATTTTCCCGACTTATTGGCCATTTTGTGCCGTAAGATCATATATTATCTACTTACAGATAGGTCAGCTGATCAGAAAGACGGAAAGTCTCAGGCGAAAATGATGACATGCCAGGCAAACTGTAGAATCCTCTGTGAACGTATAAATATGAAAGCAAAACTAAAATTACAAACAACGTCTCAGAAGCAGATGTAAAGTTAAATGTAAATGTAAATGATAATGTGGTGTGTCATGTTAAAGCTTAGGAAATTGCTTTTAAAATGATATATATCATACATTTTTGTCACTTTACGCTTTACCGAACGCGACATTATTATCCAAAGTCATGCACACAATCTACCCGTGTCCAAGTTTGCCGTTGTCTTGTTCCATCGTGAATGGATCTTAGCAGCAACCCCACTGTTTAGAGGCGGGGGTCCTGAATAGGACATGTAGGTTGAAGTTATCTTTGAAAATCACACAACATATCATATGCAACCATTCACCATACAAGAACACTGCAAACTTGGACACGCGCAAAGATTGTCTCTAAAAAAATAAAATTAATTGATAAGTTTTGTCGCATTATAATGACATGAGACATACATTAGTTTGAACAGTTAATCAAATTTGTACGTTTAACATACGTACTGGTATCGTACAGTGCGCGTGGATTGGAAAACAAAATATTATTCAATTCTCTTAACACTTCCATTTAATTTCAGTAAAGTAATTGTAGATGCATTATGGGTGAAATCGGATTTTCTAATCTCGTCTTATGACACGTTGAATTTATAAATTTGATTTTTCTCGATTTGTATACATTTCGTTTGGAATGATGATGAACTGTTGACGCTATCTCTATTGTTTGTAATTGTTTTTCTCCCAAAGTTTGAAACATTGTAGCTACGATTGTCTTCTAAAAGAATTATAATAACTTTTTTTTTGCACTATAATGACAAAAAATATGAATTAGTTTGAACAGTTCAAATCAAATTTCACATTTTACGTACGCGTGTCGTACAGTGCACGCGGATCAGAGAAAATGATTTTTTTTAAATTAATCTAGACTCTGATATCCCCTCAATACTTCTTTTCAATTGCAAGAATTATTCTAGACGCGTTACGGTGAATACGAGCGCTAGAAAGATAAAGATTTATGCGCGCTCATATTTCCACAATATTGTAAAGACATGCATTTTATATTCTCTCGTGTCTTCTTTAAAAGTATGAATACAACCACATATTACGTCATAGATTATGAGTTGTAGATACGATTGCATATTAAACTGTGGCCAATTAGATTTTCTAACATCATGATATACACGTTTAAGAGTCAATATCATCGTATGGTAAGTTCAGTACGTACCACCTAATTCGTCTAAGTGACGAATTCAAGGTATCGTTTGTAATATAAATATGATAAGGTATAAGAAAAACCACTAGCGTTCCAAGTAAGTTTTGAGGATTTGGACAATGTTTCAGTCCCATTAATACCATGTCAAAATCAGCACAATAATTTTCCCGACTTATTGGCCATTTTGTGCCGTAAGATCATATATTATCTACTTACAGATAGGTCAGCTGATCAGAAAGACCGAAAGTCTCAGGCGAAAATGATGACATGCCAGGCAAACTGTAGAATCCTCTGTGAACGTATAAATATGAAAGCAAAACTAAAATTACAAACAGTCTCAGAAGCAGATGTAAATTTAAATGTAAATGTAAATGATAACGTGGTGTCATGTTAAAGCTTAGGAAATTGCTTTTAAAATGATATATCATATACATTTTTGTCACTTTACGCTTTACCGAACGCGACATTATTATCCAAAGTCATGCACACAATCTACCCGTGTCCAGGTTTGCCATTGTCTTGTTCCATCGTGAATGGATCTTATCAGCAACCCCACTGTTTGGAGGCGGGGGTCCTGAATAGGACATGTAGGTTGAAGTTATCTTTGAAAATCACACAACATATCATATGCAACCATTCACCATACAAGAACACTGCAAACTTGGACACGCGCAAAGATTGTCTCTAAAAAAATAAAATTAATTGATAAGTTTTGTCGCATTATAATGACATGAGACATACATTAGTTTGAACAGTTAATCAAATTTGTACGTTTAACATACGTACTGGTATCGTACAGTGCGCGTGGATTGGAAAACAAAATATTATTCAATTCTCTTAACACTTCCATTTAATTTCAGTAAAGTAATTGTAGATGCATTATGGGTGAAATCACGCGCATTATGGGTTAAAACGTATGGCTACACGCTAATATTATGTCATATTCAGAAAGAACAGGAGTTGTAGATACGATTTAATACGAAACGTTGGCAAATTAGTTTTTCTGGCATCATCATATTACACGATGAAAAGTCAATATCATCGTATCGTAATTTAAGTACGTATCACCTTAATTCGTCCAAGTGTCGAATGCAAAGGTTAGTAAATTTTAATTTTGCGCTTAGCCTTTGCTTAAATCACGTACAAAACAGCATCCTCTTCAAGTACTCGTGCAAGAAGTAATCAATGCTCTAGTCCATCAGCATAGCTACCGTATGTGTATTTACTCATGTGGCTCAATACGAATAATTACACTATAACACTATTCCATTCTTACATATTGCAATTTATTGCAATTTAGCCAAGTCATTCCGGGGGTCTATGGAGCGGCAATTTTTGAAAATCGGGTATCTTGAGAGCGGCAATCGGGTGTGAAAACGGGGGTCTTGTAAGCGGCTCATACCCGTATTGCATTATACATGAGTGCCCCCCCCCCCCCCCGGGGCGGTCATATTTCTTAAATTTTTTAATCTCTTGCAAAAAGTGTTGGTGTACTCTTGAAACTTAAATTCACGTTGCCTTGTAATGTTTTATATAAATGTACGTTGTATAATAGTATTGTTATGCCATATTTGAATTGCTGTAATTATATATGGGGAAATACATATAAAATTCACCTCACTAAATGATATATTCCGCAGAAGAAAGCAGTTTGACTTATTTATAAATCCCCATGGTTTCGCCCTAGCACCCCTCTCTTTAAACCGTTACGTGTTTTACCTGTTTATAAATTAATTGCTTTTAATACATTACTATGTATGTACTGTGTACAATTTAGACTATTACCAGCTAAATATTGCAATTATTATGTTTTTTGTTCACTCAAAAACTTACTCGTATTGTACAAGACAACGCCACCATTTGTTATCAACCAAACGTTCGATTAATCTCCTCATTAAATTATTTAGGTTATATTGGTGTAAAGGAGTGGAGTATGCTCAAAGATTCATTAAAATTAAGTACTACAATTACTAAATGAAAACAAAACTCTGTCGTGAGTACCTTTTGGATTACATGCCGCATTTATGAAAGTATGCAAATATTCCACTAGTGTGTATGTGTGTGATTGTGATTGAAATTCCTTGTGTGTGCGTGTCTTGTCTTTATACTAATTAATGTTGTTTGTTTACTTTTAAGTATATTTACAGGGCTATTTATGTACAAGCTTTGCTTTTTTAATCGTCCGAACCATAAAATATTGTATGTTTGATTTGTAGTTGTGTTGTATTACTTGTTTTTTATGGTTTAATAAACTGAAATGAAATATAGTCAAACCTGTCTATACTAACCACCCAGAGGATATGTTTTTAAACATCTAAAAATGAAAGGTAGAATAAAAGTATGAAATCTTTTTGCATAATACTTACACCGTATCGTTTTGCATATGCTTACACCGTATCGTATTGCATATGCACTTAGACCGTATTATATTGCATACACCTGCACCGTATCGTATTGAATATACCTACACCGTATTGTATTGCATACACCTAATCGTATTGTATGTACTTACACCTAACCGTATTGCATATACTTACACCGTATCGTATTGTATTGCATATATATACTTACACCTAATCGTATTGCATATACTTACACCTAACCGTATTGCATATACTTACACCGTATCGTATTGTATGTACTTACACCTAACCGTATTGCATATACTTACACCGTATCGTATTGCATACAATTACGCCGTATGGTATTGCATATACTTACACCACTTTTCCAGTACAATTAACATCTGCGTGTAAAGGAGTACGCACGCATCCTAAATAGGTCGGGTACTCAGAATAGGGTGTGGCCAGCCAGTAGCCCCCTTCGTGGATCGTGCCAGTGCGATGAGACCAGAATCCAGGCCAGCGACTGTTCATAACCACTGCGGGGAACAAAACAGCAGTTATTGGCTACCCATTTCAGGCCCGTAGCCAGGATTTTTCATGGGGAGGTACGTAATTTACAAAAATAGGATCGAGACCACTTGCCAAAAATGTGTAAGGCCGAGACCACATGCTGATAGTCGTGTAAGTCGGTTAAGATGGTCGAGACCAATACAAAGTGGACTCGAGACCGATAAAATGTGGACTCGAGACTGGTAAAATGTGGACCCGAGGCTGGCAAAAAGTGGACCTTTCTGATTTTGTTTTTCCTTTGTTTTTGTTTTTGTTTTTGTTTTTTGTTTGTTTGTTGTTTTTTTTTTGGGGGGGGGGGGGTGGTGGGTGGGGGTGTGTACGCACCCAACGCACCCCCCCCCCCCCCCCCCCCTCCTCCCTGGCTACGGGCCTGCATTTCTCTAACAATATTGTAGGCCCGTAGCCCATGGGTTCGTTTGGTGCGTACGCCGCCACCCCCTCCATATCCCCCCCCCCCCCTGAAGAAAACATCCTGACTAGGGGCTGTATTTTGTACATTGAGTGATTTTGCCTTTGGGTATCCCCGTACGTGTCTTTACATGTTACACACAACATACTAATTTCTTATAAGAAAATATTAATGTTAATTCACTTCGCAATACAAGGCAATACACATATATATATACTGCAATAATAATGGTTATGAAGCCGAACCCCATTTATACAGCAATGTTTCATTTCCCACAATATCAGATTATATGCCAAGGATTGTCAAAGGGTACCCATGATGTTGCTGTCTTCAGACGAACCGGGCTTCGAGTCTAAGCTGAAAACAAGGCACGGACAACTGGCTTATTTTTTTTTCTTTTTTTTCTGTAAATCTAATTAACAGCGGTATATAGAGTACAGAAGCTATGACGTCATAACAATCTATTCTTAAAATGTTCAAATTTAAACTTCATTTTCCGAAAGAGCATAACAGTATTGGCTGAGATATGCCAATCCGAATTAATTTCTTGTTAATAGGAAATCAATGTTATAGTGCTCAGATTCATAACTTTATGAACCAGTGCACTATGACACTGTTTGCCTATTGAAATAAAATTAATTCGATTGGGCATATCTCAGCCAATACCTAACATATTTAATAGGTGTTTCGTATTCGGACCTTATTTTAATGCTCTTTCGTTAAATGAAGTTCAAATTTGGAAATTCTATAAATAGATTTTTGATGACATCACGCTTCACCACTCTATATAGTTTGAACAAAAAAATGCCCGCTTTCAGCTTGAAACCGTGAAAACTTTTATTCTTGAATAACATAGAATAAAATATTTTATGATACGTACAATTTAAACAAGAACAAACAAATATTAAAAATAATTACAAAGATAACATTTAAACGATAACCTATTCAAACGGCAAATAATTCATGAGTAATTTTGACTAATTTAGTAACCATGTTATACTGATTGCGAGTGTACAATACTTAGTGTTAGCTTCATTATTTCCCTTTGATATGCTTTCACAATACGTTTCTGACATTCAAAAGCGAATCCATGCCGAAAGATTATACCAACGACGCGGGTATAGTAGGCTTACACGGAATTGCGTTTGTTTCGATATGCTATATTAAAAGGAGAATATGCTGCTGAAAACTGGCATGAATATTAAAGGGATAGTTGAGTTTTGGTAGAGAGGGCGCTAGACTACTTTTTTTTTTGTGAGGTAATGAAAAACTGAGTGTAAAATTTGAAAGAGCATAATAATTCAGGGCGAAATGCCAATTACAACATGCAGACCTCGGACTATAATCCTAAATCATACTCTAACAACACATGCACGCACATATACGATAAGCTTTTTTATTTTTTATAAACTTACATATACTTGGATCAAATCCAAGAACTTCAAAGCGAAGGGCGGCCGTATTCGTGTAGGTAACGATCACTAGACGGACCCGCCGGGCTTCTACTGCTCGGTCGAAATTATGGTTGACGACGGTAGTGCTGTCCGTATTACCTTCAAAGATCTAAACAAATACAATATTACATGGAGGTACATAAAGTAGGACGAAACATATAACGATTGATGTATTAGCACATGAATTCATTGATTTGTTGACTTATTGATGTATCGAATGAATGATTGATCGGTTGATTAGATCATTGACTGATTGTTTGATTGATTGATTGATTGATTGATTGATTGATTGATTGATTGATTGATTGATTGATTGATTGATTGATTGATTGATTGATTGATTGGTTACTTGATTAATTAGATGATTGACATATTGATTTATCAATTGAATGATAAGATGATTGATATATTGATTGATTGACCAATTAATTTTAAGATTTATTGCTTGATTGACAACATGTTGGAAAGCGAACGCATAATGATTGATTGATTGATTGATTGATTGATTGATTGATTGATTGATTGATTGATTGATTGATTGATTGATTGATTGGTTACTTGATTAATTAGATGATTGACATATTGATTTATCAATTGAATGATAAGATGATTGATATATTGATTGATTGACCAATTAATTTTAAGATTGATTGCTTGATTGACAACATGTTGGAAAGCGAACGCATAATGATACAGAAAACATGGATTAAATGATCGCGTAAACTATTTTTATTTTATTTTTCATATTCCTCAGACAAAACTATAATAAGTACTACATTATAAGCAATTAAACACCGACAAGTTGTACTTAGGTGTACGAGTAAGAATTTGAAATATAAACCAAGTAGTCATTATTCTCACCTCCCACCCTCTTTCGTCAATCACACGGATATAATCGGAGTTCACGTAGCACTGCACACGGAATGACGTCACCCAGCCTTGCGTTGCCCCGCCTCCTTGGGTCATGACTCCGCCCACAACCATGTTCATCGACAGGTCGACCTCGACCCAGCTTTCTTCCGGTGGCGAAGATGGAATCCACGCTCCTAAGTTCAAAAAGAACAAATGGAAGATGGCATGTATTAGAGAGAGAGACTAATGTTTCGTTCCTCGCATAATCAATATGTGTACTGGGGCATGATGACGTCGTGGTTCAAGCCGAGGCGCATACGCAGCACGTCCGCTCTCACGTCGTCATGTCCACAACCAGATCATGGACGGCAGAACCCCCGATCTGGTCTTAATTTAATCCTATTACCCGTTACCGAATTGAGTCTGGATTCATCTTTGGAATGTGGTGTGTCAAGGCAGCATGTGCGTAGGAGCACAACTTTCACATGGGAAGGAGGGGAGGGGGCGGGGGGGGGGGGTGGGTGGCTGAGGTCTTTTGCCCAAATAAATATCCTTCCTAAATTTAAAGGGATAGTTGAGTTTTGGTATAGAGGGCGCTACACATAATAATTTTGTTGCGCGATAATGACATTCTGAGTGTCAAATTCAAAAGAGCATACAATTTTAATGACAAAATAAACTTTATTTGATCAAAATCGGTTCAGAAATTGCTGAAATATCCATAAACATAACTATTTGTAATAAATGTTGGGCCCCACACTTATTCGATAATTTTGAACCAGCCGTTAACATTTATTTTAAAATGCTTCCTCGTTTCAAAAATGTACAAAAGAGGCTTTTAAATACTTGTTGATTACCTTTCTATCTAATCACTATTTCAACAAAACTTCACATGCACACTATTTTATTCAAAATGGTTGAAACCGATGAGTGTTTAGAGAGCGCCCTCTTGAGTTTTAAGGACTCTTTTTGAATGATAACAGGATCTTTACTAAGTCATTTGTAAGTTTGAATTCCTTTCGAGTTATAACTATTAGTTTGTAATATAATGGTGCAGATTTTGGTTACTAAAATTCAGTTTGACCAAAACTGTACTCTCTTTACCAGAACTCAACTATCCCTTTAACCTGACAAGCACACACAAAAAATGTTCGTCGCCACTTTGTGACCAGAAAATTATGTTTTTCCCGAATATGGGAACCTTTTTTTCCCAATGTCGTTGTTTTGCCATAAATGTCATGAATTTGCCCGAATGTAGCATGAGTTTGGCCAAAATTTACATGAGTTTGCCCGAACATGACTGTATTTTGCCCGACTATGACACCGATTTGCCAGAATATGAAATGGTTTTGCCCGAATATAACATGTATTTGACCGAATGTGACATGGTTTTGCCCGAATATGACACGTTTTGCCCGAATATAAGGTGCTTTTATCCCGAATATGGCTTTATTAAAAAAATACAGGGGGGTTGCAGCCCCCGGCCCCCGCCTCCTACGCCTATGCAAAGCAGCTTGATGAACCGATTCACGCATTCGGGATAGAGCCATCTTCAATCTCAATTCTCATCCGTTTAAGCTATCCGGTGATATGTGACCGGGCCTTTACGCACCATGAAGAGTTTAAACTGGACACATTCGGACAAGTTGGACCTTGAAGAGAAACTAGTAACTTTGGTGACATGTGCAGCACGTGATGAATGGATTATACACTGTGTATCGTTGTGATATTATATGTCCACTGAGTAAATGTGTGAACGTTTCGCGTTTAATAGATGTCATAAGGCCGAGTAATGAGCGAAAATGCAAAGTGATATTTACTAACATATTGCACTGAATTTGTACACGGTCACGACTATCAAGTGGATAGTTTAATATCTGGACACTTCAATCCTATAATATCTTTTTAACGAAAGAAAAAAAAAAAAACGAAACCAGTGGCCGTGAGCACAATCATGACCCAGGACCAGCCCTAGTTCCACTGATCTCTAGATATAATATGCGTGTGTAATCCTTTACGGTTGAATGAGTGAGGGCGGTTTGTGCGCTCTGCTACGATCTTTTTAGTTTTGTATTATTCTAGAGCATATTGACATCGATGAGTTAGAGCCAATGATGCTAATTACCATGGTAAATGTCGCTGGTCCGTAATCGGGCCCCTGGCCCTTGTCCCATGCTTCTATTTTAATACGAATACAACAAGGTAAGAGGGACCCGCTATAATTCCGATGAGATTTTGAGGATTTGGAATTCAAGTGGTTCCCTCATTGTACCTTGTTGTATTCGCATTAACAATAAAATCATGGAACCCTAGGTTTCGGTTTTTCAAATTTCCCTTTCGTTATAAAGATATTTACGATTGAAGTGTTCAGATGTTAAATAATCCAACGGATCGCGGAAACCGTGTACAAAGTGAGTGCAATGAGTTTGTGAATATCACTTTGCATTTTTGCTCATTACTCGGCCATATAACGTCCATTTGGCTTGAAATTTTGACATAATACCCTATGGACATATCAGATAACAAGAATATACATTGTATCAACCATTCAACAAAGTTACTAGCTCCCTTAGGGCAATGCAACTCAAGATTAGAGTTTACTCTACTTTATACATCGTAATATGCCTGTTTATTATATGTAAAATTACTCCGACTCAGATTTCTGCTTTGGAAGAAATATGTGAAAATTGTATCGGGTATACCACTATTCACGCAAAAACTGGAGGCCGCCATGTATAGGTATGTGCGGATTACCACGGTCAATGATATGCACTAATGCATTTCAATAGCACCGATTCAAACCATTGTCTGAATACTTGTAGATGCTTTGAAATCAGTGACAAGCTTTTTGTTCGGCCCTAAGCACATACGTCAGAGTTTGCGAAGCATGTCGGGTAATTACAAGAACATGGCCGCTCCCATCATCTTTTGCTGCCGTAAGAATTAGTAAAATGTGGATATGTTCACGTAAGGATTTCATGGGATCCAGGAGGCCAAAATTGGCAAGTTATGTATCAAAACAAATGTCT
This sequence comes from Echinarachnius parma, assembly GCA_037951105.1. NCBI lineage: Eukaryota > Metazoa > Echinodermata > Echinoidea > Clypeasteroida > Echinarachniidae > Echinarachnius > Echinarachnius parma. The sequence goes on from JBAMJV010005815.1 coordinate 19,662, forward strand.
GTTTACCCTCTAAACGATAATAATAACCGAAAGCCAAAGTTTAATATCCCTTTAAGTACCATGATGAGTTCAAAAGGGACACATTCACTATACCTGTTGGTGAATTGAGTCTTGATGCGTCCCTGCAGCGTTGGCTGTCATCGTCAGAGCAACTCGACATGCTGAGCTTCTTGACCGGGACAGAGCCGTCTTCTAATCCAACAGGCTCGTAAGAGAGACCTTGGAGAATTATGATATACAATTGGACTTCATCATAATGATTATAATTAGATAATAATGATGATAAAAGTATACTTCATCATAATGATAATAATTATATAATGCTGAGCTGAACGAGCAGGAGAGAGCCGTCTTCCAATCCAATATGCTCGTAAGAGAGACCTTGGAGAATTATGATATACAATTGGACTTCATCATAATGATAATAATTAGATAATAATGATGATAAAAGTATACTTCATCATAATGATAATAATTATATAATGCTGGGCTGAACGAGCAGGAGAGAGCCGTCTTCCAATCTAATAGAATCGTAAGAGAGACCTTGGAGAATTATGATATACAATTGGACTTCATCATAATGATAATAATTAGATTATAATGATGACAAAATTATACTTCATCATAATGATAATAATTAGATTATAATGATGACAAAATTATACTTCATCATAATGATAATAATTAGATAATGCTGAGCAGCACGACCCGGATAGAATCGTTTTCCAATCAAATAGGCGCGTAAGATAGACCTTGCAGAATTATGATTACAAAAATTAGACTTCCTCATAATGATAATAAGTAGATAATGCTGAGCAGCACAACCCGGATAGAACCGTCTTCCAATCCAATAGGCGCGTAAGGGAAACTTTGAGAATTATGATTTAAAAAATTAGATTTCATCATAACGATAATTAATTAGATAATGGATCTTCAAACATTTTTTTTGGGTAGGAATCGCCCTCTAAACCAAAACTGCAATAACCCTTCTAATGAAATAATAACTAATAACAAATACAATGGCTATCTCAGAAAGATAGAATAATAAGTTACCATGGTAATTGAAGCCGTCGTGTAGATACCGCTCATACCAGTAGTCCACAGCCCACCAGTTACCGTTAGCTCCACAAAGGCACGACATTAGGAGAACCGTCAATAAACACTTATGTCCGCCCATAATTGCCGCTGCAAAGGGCAAATGGTTAAACATACAATTAAATGTTTTGCATGAATCGCATCTCGCCGATTGAAGACCAAATATTCAGCTTATTATTTATAGGAGCATCGATTTATAATTCATCACACTGCAATTATTCACACTGATAAATGTAAGATTTGCCGATTAGTTACAGTTAGCTTTACAAAGGAACGACAATAAGATAATTGTCAAGAACCTGATGTTGCCCTAAATTAGCCACTCTTAAAGTAATCTAGTAATTTTGTTGACAAAAAGTGGTGAATCGTTGATACAAGGTATACTGTCACTGTTGTTATCTGATATGTCCACTGGGTGCTGTGTGAACATTTCAAGTTAAATGGACGTTATATCGTGCATAGGCTATGGCCGAGTAATAAGCAGAAATGCAGTGATATTCACTAACTCATTGCACTCACTTTGTACACGGTTTTGACGATCCAGTTGATAATTTAACATCTAAACACTTCAATCGTAAATATCTTTTTTAACGAAATGGAAATTTGGAAAACCGAAACCTGTCCCATGATTTTATTATTAATACAAATACAACAAAGTTTGAGGGAACTGCTAGAATTCCAATTGGATTTTAAGGATGGACAATGTTACTAAGTCCCTTTAACTGTGAACCTGCCAGGGATTGTAATGCTCTATGGCATTTGTGTGCATTGTTACTCGCAAAAATGCGAGCTTGGCACGCTAGGAGTTAAAGAGAAGGATTGAACAAAACTAGTTGACCGCTGCACAACGATACGATAAGAAGAGGTCCGCCAAGAACCAATGTTGTTGGCTCATAATTACCGCTGTTAATAGGGTTAACAGGTTAAGGGAATGGGATTGAACATTAATGACTTAACTGTACAGTTGTCATGTGTTGTATTATTCACGCTGCCCCCATTGAAGACAAAATGTACAGCGTATGTTTTCTGGGAGCATGCATTTATACTTTGTCAGATTAGCATTATTGACGATGATATAACAGGTATAAGCTTTTACCAGTCAGCATCCGTTCACCCCAGTTATGTTGAGTTGAGTTGAGTTTATTGTTATCATTTTCACCAAATACATGTAGAAATCATAAAACTGTAACATAACAGTTATAATCAATGCAACATAAATACAAACTAACATTTGATTACAAAATATGCTAGCTGAGGTGTTACCGTAAGCTCCACAAAGACACGGCACTATGAGAAACATCAAAAGCCGATTATGTTTGCCCATATAACAAATAGATTTATTATTGACCATAAATAGTAAGTATATCATCCAAACAGTTGAATACAATTAATTTTAAATTACACAATGCAAATAATCTGCTTTCATTTGTGTCTTCCGACATTAAGTTACCGTTGGCTCAACATAGACACGACAATGACAATAGAATAACCGTAAAAAAAAACACAATTATGTTGGCCCATATTTGCTACAGACAAATAAAATACATCAAAATGCACGATTATCTCACAGATGGAAACGAAAACAAAAATAGACTAATACTGAAATAAATACATTACTTTTTCGTTTGATTATATCATTTGATAACAACAGGTATTTGCTTTCACCGGTACTCCATTTATGCACTCCAGTACACCAGCAACCATAGACTTAGTAACATTGTCCAAATCCTCAAAACTTATTTGGAAATCTAGTGGTTCTCTCATACCATATCATATTTATTTTAACAATATAAAGCACGGAACAGGTTTCTGTTTTTCAAATTTCCATTTCAAGATATTCACGATTGAAGTGTTCAGATATGGAAATTGTCTACGGGATAATTTCATGCCGTTTACAAAGTAACTACAATGAGTTAGTGAATATCACTTTGCATTTGAGCTCATATCTCAGCCCCCAAAAACATCCAATTAACATAAAATATTCACACATTACATTGCGGACATATCAGATCACTCCAATACACACTGTATTAATCACTAATCACTTTTTGCACATGCCTACAAAGTTACTAGGTCCCTTTAATATAGACACGACAGATTGAAAAATGATCCACAACCAAGTATTTTGTTTCACAATTGCTAATGATAAGATAGCGACATGAACATTTATTCCGTATTATTCTATCATTATTGACAATAAACGAATAACAAACACTTCTGTAATGAAAACATCAATTATTATTGGATTAATTATATAATTCGATAACAAAACTGAGCTGCTTATCATAGTACTCCAGTAAACCAATTACAATTTACACAGTCATACACAGTCATACGACAATAGGAGAACCGTCAAAAACCAATTATGCTGGCCAATAATTGCCGCTGATAATGGCAAGGGATTATACAAAAATGAAATTTTGTTCTGTATGAATCATGAATCGCATTTCACCGATTGAGGACATAATAGACAGTGAGCCATTTTCTGGCAGCATGCTTTTGTTAATTAAGTGGCGTTGCGTGGTCGGACTTGGTGGGTGGGGGGGGGGGGGGGGAGGGGGGGGGGCAAACACTTGTTTTAACACCTTATGTATTTATTTGCTGTTTTGACAGACAGTAATCTCTTTATGTCTTGTATTGTGTTTCCAAATGTTGCCGCTCTCCCTGTGCCCCCCCCCCCCCCCTCCATATCTACACCACTGTTCACATTGGTAATCTTACTATATTCTTTGCCATGAATCATCAACCCATTAGCTATTGTTAACTCCACAAAGACCCGGTAGGAAAAGAAACCTTAATAGCTTATTATTATGGCCATATAGCCATTGACATTAACAATAATAATACAATAATTATATCAATTCATTTCAACTCACCAATTTGAGATCATTGATAACAAACAATTCTCGAAAGCATGCATTGACATCAAACGCATGCAAATTATTAACGTAGCTACACATTTTCTCCTATCTCGAATAAACTTAACCAAACAAAAACAAGTAAACTCCCCCTCCCCCTCCCTACCAACTCCTTAACATTACATAATCGATGCTTATTATTTTCAAGATCTCATCCGACCACAATATTTCTACTGTTGTTATGTCGATCGTGTGTGAAAATCAGTCAGAGATATTCCTTACTCTATCTATGAATGGGCACAGATTAAAGACAAAACCACCACATTTCAAAAGTCATACGGACTTGTGTATGCCTGTACATTGTTGTGGAACAGCCGCATGTAACTGAAAAATGATTATATTTCGTGATACAATGCTGTTTTTGATGTTTAATGCCACATGTGGTTAAATGCATTCGTTGATGTAACCAACAGTTGTTAATCCCTGCAATTATATATTATTTCATTAACTACAATAATTTGATTACTTTTGCGAACATTGAACAAGTACACTTTTCTTATACAGTTGTGCTTACTCTAACATGAAGTAATGGTTATCAGTTATATTTACACAATTTAACTTAGCACATAAGTAATTTGGCGAGACGACATCTTGAATTTATTCTTACTTTTAATGTTCGATCTATGTACGGGACCATTTTTACAATCAATGTATGCCATTTTGGTGACCCATTAACGACAATTAAAGAGCTTGGTTTCTAAAGGCCTTGTATCCACTTTCTATACAAAATGAGTTAATCATATCAGTACATAAATAGGCTACGTAGCTATCCAAAAAAGAAATCCAAATGCTAGGACAAATATCACACAAACAACAACAACATGGAACGTTCAATTTTCACACAGCTGGTCAAAGATACCTGCCTTACGGCAAACAGTGGATTTTAGTGACTTTTGGAATTAAACTCTTCACATTCAAACTAGAGCTTATGCTTATAAAACATAATTATAAAATGTGACAGAACTATTATTTGTACATATTAGACATAAAGCAGCATTTTTTAGATAAGATAACGCATCTCAAATGGCACTCCGGCGCTTATTGCATATCAATACGTATGTTTGAAGTTATGATAAATCGTATTTTCTTCTTGTTTGTGTCTATTTCAGAGATTTGAGATAATACGTCTACAACGCAATTCTGCCTACCGCGTTATACCTTAGTTCTTAAGAATAAAATATGATTAAAACACAAACTGAATAACACAAAAAAGGAGGGTCATCGACGGTCCTCTATGTTGCAATAGCTCTCAAACGCGGCCATCACGGAGCTTTATTTGAAACAATAAAGGTAACTTGTTTTGACGATATATTTTTCCATTTCCAAATAACAATGAAGTACAACGATTCGACGTAGATCAATTTGTTTAATTCGTTCATATTCAAACCATGCAATACATATTATTATAACTGCCAGTCAATTTCTTAGATTGTCATAACAATAACAGTATTTCACCATCTAACAATCTCAAACTATCGATTAATGAAATACCATCGGGTTATCGCCCTACAATGCCTACGATATCGATCGGTATTGGTCGATATTTATTATCACCAATTTTGATCGTGAGAATAGACAGTGTCCCAGATTTTAGTCGAATGTGACTAAACGAATATCGGTTTTCTTTCGAGAATGCGCGATAAATCAATGTCTAACACTCGGTTGTGTGATTATAAACTTAAAGGGATGCCTGTTAAGTGTCTAACTCCACGAACATTACTTTGAGCTTCCTCGTTTCTCTTCTACCGTGTTGGTTAGCTTATGGTAAGAGAAGAATAAAATAGGGTTAGATTTTTTCAAATGCCCCTTTAGTATGACGATATTTATCATTCAGCTCAAAAGCGTGTATTAACGGTCATAAACCTCACATACGTCCGTTGTAAAAGCTGACGCATATTTTCGTTTGTCCAGGAAAGAAGTGTTCTTTTTCAATGAAACTTTCACACATCATTTGGACATATCTTACAATGATTTTGGTACAGGATTGAAGTCTCAAATGTAATTTGGGGCAATATCTGACACTTTACAGGTGCACCTTTAACATAACCCGTAACCTGTTAACTTTCTCAAAGATAATAACAATGAGGTAAATGCCTATCATCGTAGCTCAATTATTGTGTTGTTTTGCTAATGAAAATCTTATTATAGATGTTATTGTGACTGTCAGTCATTTTCCAAGATTGGCATAATGATAAAAGTATTTCACCATCTAATAATAAAACTAGCGATTAATGAAATACCATCGGGTTATCGCCCTACGCTATCGATCGATATCGGTCGATATTTTATTATCACCAAGTTTGATCGTGAGACTAGTGTCCCAGGTTTTAGTCGAGTGTGACTAAACGAATATCGGCTTTCTTTCGGGAAATCCGCGATAAATCACTGTCAATCAATCGATTGTGGAATTATAAGCTATACATTACCCACCTTCTGGTAATTATTTTCCAAATTAAGCCCCAGAAATATGTTTTTGGTGATCTCATTATCTGATTATTTTGTGATACCATGCATGAAAAGGGGCTGTGAGTTTTGCATTGTTGCTAAAACGTTAGAAGTCAAGATGTCTGCTTTTTTGGAGGATAAGGTCAAAAGTCAAATCAATATTCTGCTTTGATAAACGTGATAAACGTTGTTTACTAGCATATGCAATTAAAAGTGATGATATTTATCATATTTATCGATTTTGCTTTTAATTAGAAACTCTGTTCATCGTTTTAATTTGTTTAGTATGGCTATTTCTTTACTCGCTGTCTGCTAAAAAAAAGTCACAAAACAAACAAAAATAGCCGTGAGAAAACATGTACATGTTGGTTTGCTTGTTTGTTAGTTGGTTGGTTGGTTGGCTGAATGGAAGGTTAGGGAGTTGGTTGTTTAATTGATTTGTTGGTAGTTTAGTTGGTTGGTTTAATGGTTTGTTTGTTTATTAGTTGGTTGGTTAGTTGGTTGGTTTGTTTGTTGGTTAGTTGGTTGGTTGGTTGATTGGTTGTTAGTTGTATGGTTAGTAAGTGTTTTGGTTGGATGGATGGTTGGTTGGCTGGTTGGCTGGTTAGTTGGTTAAATGGCAGGTTAGTGAGTTGGTTGTTAATTGATTAGTTGGTCGTTTAGTTGATTGGTTGAATGGTTTAATTGTTTGTTGGTTGGTTGTATGGTTAGGAAGTGTTTTGGTTGGTTGGTTGGTCGGTCGGTTGGTTGGCTGGATGGCTGGATGGTTGGTAAGTTTGTAGGTTGGTTTGTGGATTGGTTAGATAGTCGGTTTGCTTGATCAGTTGGATGCATGCTTGGTTTTAAGGTAGGTTAGTTGGTTGATTGTCATCATGTGCACAAAAGGCAAAACAAAATAACAAAAGAAAGATTGGTAATTCGACAAAAAAACATTTTCCAAAATGTATTTAATATTGGTTGGTTGGTTGGTTGGTTGATTGAAAACTCACCTCTTTCAATAACTTGAACTTGAACAGCGCTTTTGAACATTAAACATAGAAAAAACGCTATATACATGCATTATTATTATCATTATTATTGATTGGTTGGTTGGTGTTTTGATCGGTTTGTTGGCTGGTTTGTTGGTTGGTGTTTTGATCGGTTTGTTGGCTGGTTTGTTGGTTGGTTGGGTGGTTGGATGTTTGTTTGGTTGTTTGTTTGTTTGTTTGTTTGTTGGTTTGTTGGTTTGTTGGTTTGTTGGTTTGTTGGTTGGTTGGTTGGTTGTTTGGTTGGTTGGTTGGTTGGTTGGTTGGTTGGTTGGTTGGCTGGTTTGTTGGTTGGTTGGGTGGTTGGATGTGTGTTTGGTTGTTTGTTTGTTTATTTGTTTGTTTTTTTGTTTGTTTGTTTGTTTGTTTGTTTGTTTGTTTGTTTGTTTGTTTGTTTGTTGGTTGGTTGGTTGGTTGGTTGGTTGGTTGGTTGATGGTTGGTTGGTTGATTGGTTACTCCGAAGCTGTGTTCGTTTAATTTATTTCATGTTTTGCTCGTATTTCAGCAAAATCCAATATTAAATACATTTTGGAAATCTTTTTTTTCTTCGAATTATCAATCTTTTCTTTGTTAGTTTGTTTTGCCGTTTTTTGCACACTATGACAGATGTTAAATGTTAAATACAAATAGTTATAATAATACTAACATATATTATCATATCAAATTAATCATAATAAGTAATACTAAAGATAATGATAATACGAATAATCGTTATTTCAACATAAACATCGCCATCATAGTCATCATCACCGGCCTGTCACCATCGTCAACTACGTTTTTATCATTAACAACCTCATCATCATAATAATCGCCATCATTAATCTGTCACCAAAATCATCTTCGTCGACATTATCAGCGTCATCATCATCATAATTGTAATCATCCGCTTCAGCATCATTATTATAGGCAGCATTATCATCATCATCATCATCATGCTGATCATCATCAGCATCATCATCATAATCGTCATCGTCATCATCATCATAATCATCATCATTATAATAATCATCACCACTTTCATCAGGGTCATCATCTTCATCAGCAATATCATCGTCAACATTATCATAATCATCATCATTATCATCAAAATCATCATTATCGTCATCATCATCATCATCACTTTCATCGGTATCATCATCTTCATCAGCAGTATCATCGTCACCATCATCATCATCATCATCATCATCATCATCAAAATCATCATTATCGTCATTATCATCATTATCACCATCTTAGTCATCATTAACTTTGTCGTCATTATCATCATCAGCAGCAGAAACATCATTGTTACCATCATAACCATCGCCATCATTATCATAAATCATATTAACATCATCGTTATTAGATTATCAACATAATTGTCATCATGTCTACAACTGTTGTGTTTCAAATCTACAACTTATGATAATTCATTCGTTCCTCTTCTTTGAAATGATTTGAACAATTCAATATAATGATAACAATATTAATACTTACCCAAAGTATTGCCTTGCAAGTAGAAGAAATAGGAACGTAACTGGTTATAACAGTACCACCGTCATGAGAATACGTTTCTGATTTCTGTTATTCCAGTATATGAATTCCGATTGATTCCCGTTGTTTCGTTTTTTGGGCAAACTTATACGAGATTATTCTCGGATGATGTTTATTTATTCAGGATAAACACTATCACAAATGTCGATGTGTCTAGTCCCCCTCTCAGTAAGAAGCAAGACGTTCAGTTGAATGGGGCCAATTGAGTTTGATAAATTATTGTATATCCGAGCGCAATCCAATTGTTTTTGTCAGTATGAGCTTCTGTGCGTCACCATCCAGTGGACGGAGCTGTAAGGTGACGATCCGCATCAAAGCTGAATGACAAAGTCCAGGACTTCGACCAAGGTCGCAATATGCACGAAATTGCTGTTCGTTCGTTAATTCTTGTATTTTGTTTTTACAGACATCTCTATGTCAAATAAGTTGAGACAGTTTGTGTTTATAAAAGTCCATATGCATCACCATTCGAAGGGCATATATATCTGGTATGAAACAATTGGATATGACAACATCTCAGCTATTTTCGATCCCGAACCGCTGGCTGGCGGAGCTGCAGAACTCTGACCACTAGGTCCGCGTGATATCGAGTTCTAGGAGCCATAATTAACATCGTGATACAAACAAAACAATGCGTCTACTTGTAACGATGGCGAACCACGATGTGACCCGACGGAAGCATGTTTTATTTATTCCGTTGTTGTTATTCTCACCCCCACACCATCGCGAAATTTCTGTAAAAGTTGTCGATTGATTATTTTATTGATTTCACTTAAAAGTGCATGACTATATTTTTATATTATCAACACTAATCTCAATTGAGTATGCGAGCAAGCTGACGCATTTTTGTCTTGTTTCTATTATTATAAAGCAATCGTTTATGTTTGGATCTTTTGATAGCGGCGTAGCGTAGGCTCCACGATGGGGAGAGGAGAAGGGGTTTTTCCCTTAAAACTAAAGGGGATAACCCCCGTTCGTGCCGTGCCATCATTCATTGATGTATTTGAAAATGTATTTTAAAAAGAGCACAATTTAGCCAGCGCATACATAAAACAGCGCTAATAAACACCATCTGAATCATTTTCCAAGGGAAGGGGGAGGCCTGGGGGGGGGGGGGCATAGTTACCAAAAACGGGACCGACACAATCATGACTGAGAACAGGGGGGGGGTGTCCGTCGCCCAAAATATCGACGCCGACACCAAGACCACTGGTTTAGTTGTGTAAGTTGGGTGGGGCGGGGGGGGGTGGGGGGGCAAATTGTTCCCCAGGACCACTGGTTAGATGGGCCGAGACCGATATAAAGTGAACCTTTCTGAATTGTGGGGTGGGGGGGGGGGGGGGGGGGTGTGGGGAGCATACACCCCCACCCCCCCCCCCCCTTTCTGGCTACGGCCTGATGCTTAGAAGTGCAGATCATTGGCTAAACAAATATAATAGAACTCAACTAATGTCATTATTAACGCTACTAGTATGTATGTTCATGGTGCAAACAAGGCTTATAATTATATGTGCGAATTTGTCGCGATTGTACATGTGTGATTTGTGCACAATGAGGGACTGTTGTTTAAATACAGTACGTGCTTTTGTCGTGCATGCAACTAGCTTGCATTATTGATGTCTGAAATCGTGACGCAAGTTTCTCATTGCACGGCATGAACCCGATCCTTTTATGTTTCATGCGTGAGTAGTACAAGTGAGACCTTTTTTTAGTAGTTGTATGTATATTAGTTTTTAAAATGCTTATTTATTAAACAGTGGCGTATCATGGTCGGAGTGAGAGTTGGAAAGGATTTGTATCTTCTGTTTGTCACGTTTTGTTGTATTTATTTATTTATTTATTTTTCGGAGGAGGGGATGCAAGTGCTGGGCAGCCCCCCCCCCCCCCCCCCCCATTCCTTTTCTAGCTATGCAGTGTTATACAGCAAACTCGTTCTGGAAAATGCAACTGAAAAAATACTTGGTAATTGTATAACTTACTGTGGCCTGTAGATGATGCGAATATCATCACCCGATATATTGGTATGCGTGATATCATGAGTCACAAACTTAAAGGGATCTAGTAACTTTGTTGACATGTGAATACAGCTTTGAATGGTTAATAGCATGTGTACGTTTATGCTCTGTTATGTCCACAAAGTGATGTGTCATAACTCATTGCACTGACAATGCACACAATTATAACTTTCCAGGGATAACCACAATTCGAACAGTTAAGTCGCCAATATCTTTTAAAAACGAAAGGAAAGCTCGAAGAACATAACAATAACCTCCTCATGTGTATATGGTAATAGGACTATTACACTATTCCTAGATGGAAAATGACCCCTGACCTATTTCAGGAATATGCAAATTAGCTATAATTATCTTTATAATCGCCAAAATGCACCCTGGGACCAAAAAGGAAAAATGGCAACAAAATTTGTCCTCCTCAGTGATGTATTTTAATAGGTAAAATTAAAAACTGTTGCCAATATTATATATGAACAACAAGGTGTTTTACACGAGCCGATACATTTAGAACAAGGCATTAGAGAACCACTATAGTTCGAGGTAAGCGTTGTGACTTCGACAATGTTAATAGATCCCCCTTAGTGGTCTGGGAATATGTGTTTAAAGGGGCAAAAGACTGGTCTATTATGTACATGTATTCGCAGCTATGTAAATTGTTTGATTGGATAGCATCGTAAGATATTTTGTAAATGCAAGTACAAAACACGTAGTTATCAAAGTATAAACAATACTTGGAATGGATAATACTTAATTTCGCCTGAACGGAACCAGTAATAGCGCCCACCAACATATTTCCCAAACTAAACCGCAACTATCCCCCCCCCCCCCCTCTCTCCCCCCCCCCCCCTCTCTCTATCTTTCTCTCTCACTTCTCTCTTGCTATTTATTCACCTCTCTCTCTAGCTCTTATTCTTTCCAGTTTCTCTCCCTCTCTCGACCACTCTCTCTCTCTCGATCCCTCTCCCATGTTACTATTATATGTATGTCCCGCCTCCCTCATCCCCTCTTTCAATCTTGAACAAGTTTCCACCATGTTAGTCCTCCTCTCACTCCCTCCCCACCCCCACCCCTGCCCGGCCAGCCTCTCTCTTAACCCCCCCCCCCCCCCACAGTGCCCCCTCCCCCCCTCCCCCTCTCCCATTCGTTTTGGTTGATAATCATCATTGGACTTTAATGCCGAACTCTTATTCTTTTCACATTGCGGAAGTTATACGTATTCTTGTTTTGTATGTATTTTCTTAACTACCATATTTCATTGAAATATTTATGAACTCGATTTCCTGCACCTTATTTATGATTTTGCTCATTTAATGGCCCAATATTTTGTGTACAATTCCTCGTTGACTTCAATATATTTATAATGTAGCAGCAAAATGAGTTTATCTGCTCTGTTAACTCCAGCTGTGGACTGACTGGGGGCGGGGGTGTGGGGGGGGGGGGGGGGGGGGGGGGGGCACGAATTATTGAGGTCGCACCATATTTTTGTTCACACATTTTCTCCTAATGTTTTATTTTTGTCAAATTATTTGAGGCGTGTCCCCCGCCCCCCCCCCCCCCCCCCCCTCCCCTTCCACCACTACGAAGCTCCGCCACGGGTTACTCTGATCCGACATTTATTATGTATGTGTGCACGATGAACAGACGAAACACACATTATAGCAAATCAGCTTTTCTAAACCTGTTTTTGACTATTTTTGTCATGGTATTGTATATAAAGTTTCTTAGAGCTAAAGGCAAAGTACAGTTGGGACCAGTCGTGCATGGCCTAAAAGTGCATACTAATATTTTACATTGTCTATTGAATGATCTTACAACCCAGTACAAATATCGTAAACTTAGTATTCCAATTATGGTACACACAAACATATCACTGTTTCTTAAAGTTCTACAGTATACTATATACATGTTCCCTTTTATGTAATGTTGTGGGCGTAATAAATGATTCGCACTCACTTTATTTCATGACCCACTGCTAAACGGGTCAAATTATTATATTCAATCGTATTTTGAGGAACTAGCGCTACGATATTTACAAACACAATTTTTCACGACAATGCCTTAGGGCACAAAGTTTGCCAAACTCCGTGTTTTGTTACCGCGATGATAATAGAGGGATTATCAATATTATAAAACGAGTTCCCTTTGTGTGCACTGCACCATGACATGACCGATGATGTAGCTAGTTGGGGTGGGATTTAAAAGGGGCACAACTGTCCCCATTCTGAGGAAATCTGCACACCCTTTTTTCGTGGGTAAAATGATCATCGTTTGCTGTTTTAGTTTTGTTAAATAACACCGCGTTGTGACCAATATCGTAGTTAAATGGTTGGGGTGGGTTTCAAAAGGGACATGTTCTTTTCCCGATAATGTACCACCCCACCGTGAACCCCCACCCTCTTCATGGGTACATTGCGACATGTAGATAAGGGGCACACATTATGATATAGCCTTCAATGTTGTAAATTGTCGCTACTCTTACTACCCCCCCCCCCCCCCCCCCCCAACACACACACACTACCCATGTCTCTCTTTAGGCTAAAAGTAAATTAAAATAAAGGCAATAAGTGGCATGTCATTAGTATGATATTTGGTACTGTCTGCCCTCACACCCACCCCATCCCTTGCCACCCCACCATCCAATGGCTCACGCAGTGTGCATTGCACCATTAGCTGACTTGACCCGACCAACCAGCGCAGTAGTCAGTAGGCGTAACCGAGATCAACAACTACAGGGGGCGAAGAGCGGGGAGACAAGATACATAATCATATTATGGCTGTAAAGGGATCATAACCCACAAATCTTACAAACAACTCTAGTCGTTCTCTCATACCTTGTTGTATTCGTATTATCAGTTACAAACGTGGTACAGGACGGTTTCGGTTTTTCGAATTTCCGTTTTCGTTACAAAGATTCTCACGATTAAAGAATTCAGATTTTTAAGTATCCACTAGAAAGTTCTGACTGTGTACAAAGTCAGTGCAATGAGTAAGAGATTGTTTTTTTTTGTATTCACTTTCGCGCATTACAAATGTAAACACATTACTCTTTGCACATGTCATATTACAACAATGCACAATTTGCCAACCTTTCATCACTTTTTGCACATGCCAACAAGGTAACTAGATAACTTTAAGGGGTCCATAATGCCCCCCCCCCCCCGGCTGTACAAAGGCTTACAATAGCCCAAACTTGTTAGGGTTAACAAAATAGCGTATTTAAATAACTTTTAAATGTAGAATGTTCCAGAGAAAAGGGGCAGGTTTCCCTATTGCCACAACATCATTATGGCCTACACAAATCGATAAGGCACCATGGTCCAGATATTTGGAATGTTTTACCTGACAATATTAAACACTCTGCATCTCTGTATTCATTCAAAGTCTCGATGAAAACATATTTAATATCCAAATATTTATCAACAGTATAAGGGTCTTAACGACTGTAATTGTTTGTTTATATAAATTTAAGATGACCAGTTCATGAAAAAAACAAATCAAACACTTATTTCACATGCACACACTTTCATTTTTTCCCTTTCTTTCTTCCCATTTTTTAATCAGATACTTTCTGGAAAAAACACACACTTATATACGTGACACTTTATTCTCCTACATACTCCTATAACAGCGCCATGTACACCCCCCCCCCCCCCCCCTTCCTGGCTGCTATCGACTCGAGCATTCATGCATATGATAGTTTGCCTCTGCATTTATCCTGATTCTTTGATTTACATCCATACTTTCAAGTTTTCAATTATATATACCGTATAATTTATATGTATTTTCTTTGTGTATATCAACTGTCACATTTTATTTTAATCATTTATGTTATATACTATTATTGTTGTTTTAATATGTTGTATTTGATTTTTCAATAAATGCAGAAACATCTGCTAAAACCCCCCCCCCCCCCCTCCTTCCCGACCACCGAACTACACCACCATGTGGATAAAGCCCGTGTCACATATCACCGGATAGCGTACACGGACGCCAGACGGAGAGCAACATTTTCAATCAGTCCCTATGCGTATGTTGTCCATTTCTTGTTCGGCGAAAGCGTCCCTTGTCAGGCAATGTCCGTTATTTTATCCGGGGGAAATGTGTCTGCATGCAGCAATGGTAACAACTTTCACCACCGGATAATCTTCTTTTCCCAAATGTTTTATCCGTCGGGCGTCCGCTCGAGCTGTCCGATGGTATGTGACAGTACCTTTACACTGTGATATGACCCGACCCGAGAGAGGTGCATCCATGCGGATTATGTCAATAATAAAAGTCGGGTATTTCTTCAAAGGCTTCCCTGTTGTATTGTGTCTCATGTTCTATTTTCATATTATGCATATATCACGCTGTATTAGGTTTAAAATGCATAAAGTCAATACTGTACGGTGAATTACTGAAGTTTATAGTCGTTGCATTCGCGTCGTGAAATTGGACGCGTATCAACATTGTTAAACACCTGAGTCCTGACTCTTAGCATGTTAAGTATCAACAAATCATACCGGTTGTGCAGTGGATTGGACTCCATATAGTATTAGGAACGTGGTTAGCATTGTTCCCTGGTTAGCATTGTTCATAAATAATTTGAGAAAGTTTGTATACTGCTTGGAATATGTTATGTTATGATCGAAGTACATGTTCATGGATTCGTATAAACAAACGATTGTACCACTGACGTTATACTGCTTGAGGAATGTATTGAAATATATTGTTGTTTTAGTACATGAATTATTATAGGCAAACGACAGTACTACTGACTTTGGACGGTTTTGAATCTATTGAGTTATTTTATGTTTGGAGTAAATATGTTATCATAAGCACCGGATTGTACCACTGCTCACTGACTTCATACCTCTTTGGAATGTTTTGATTTATGAAATGATTGGATGAAATGGATTCGAATAAGCAGGCGGTGGTATCACTGACTGTATAGTGAGCGTATTGGTGTATGATATAATATAATTGGAGTACATGGATTCCGATAAGCAAATAACTGCATTTCGCTGACGTTGTAATCAGGGCGAATGTACTTTGTGGACCAAGTCATTCAAATGTATCAGTCTTTGATCCGAGGACGTTTTCTATTCGTTTGTGCACGAAATATAAACTTTGTTTACAGCTGGCGTTTTGATAGTTTTTGAAGTAGTAAGTATAACCTTCATTTTGACAACTGTTTCATATGAGTTACAAATGAATAGGCTACGGTATGATATCACTTTGAGAAATAATGTACTACATGTAGATAAGTTTGTTCTCTTCTTCACACTCATACATGAAGGTAACACACAGATTTGAAGTTTAATATCGAGAGCTATTGAACTAGCTAAGTCACATGATAACTGCATGATAAGGGCCATTCTTGGTCACGTGTGTGACCCAAAATATGAAAAATTCTGCAATAGGATGCTTATATTTTAGTAAGTATAGGAGGTATGGTGATGTAAACTTCATATATGACTTGCACATGTTGAAGTCTTTCATGTGTAACACAAAAGATTTTATTAGGATTACGTTGCCCAAGGACAGAGGTCAAATGGCATCGGTCACGTGTGTGACTTTGCACGGGAGCACTTTTGAAGAAAAAAAATTTAACTCAATTTCATTTTGGAAATCCTGTAAAATATGAAAAGCTAAAATGTTCATATTAGTATCAGACAACTTATATATATCTGTAAGTAAGAAAATGGTGAAAGATTAAAATTATCTCAAACTGTTGTTTTTTAATGCACGTTATTATGTGGGGATGTCTGGGTCACGTGTGTGACATTTTGGGGTGGTCACGTGTGTGACATGTACAATGTGAATGGAAATATGAATTTTACAAATATTAGGTTTAGACAGTAAAATGAAGTTCAATTGTCACAAAGTTGGTATCATCATGTACAGGAAAATAAAAGGAATGAGCTAGCTTGATTATTTTCTGAGTTATGATATTTATTGGAATATTGAAATATGAAAATTTAATAATTTTTCTAAGAAATTTTATAAATTCAATACAAAAAATATATTTCATGAAACCTTGGACACTGATCTTTCCATTAATGGAATAAAACTACTGAAAAAAGAAACTTCATTTTTTTCAAAAAAGTTTCACTTTTCAAAGAATGGCCCATAAACTATATTAAGAAAGTGGTATTTGGGTCATGATATTTGCCTATCATGGGTTCGATCCCTCCCTGAGTGATTTTTTTTTCACAGCGACACAAACATATTACTATTTTTATTCTGTTTATAATAACTTGAAGAACTCCTCATTAATTTGATATAACATTTTTTTCTGCTGACAGTGACATGTGATACGAATACACATGTTGGGGGTTTAAAATTCAAGATCTGCAAAACATGACTTTCCCGGCTAGTTTTGCTCAAGCTATAGTGGTAACTCATACGTATGGGCACTACCGAAAAAACAACAACATTGTATTACAGTACTACTACTAACACAGTACATTCTACACTGTGGTCCGCGTTGTGAATACACTGTGTATACTTTGTTAAATTGTAGCGATTCCTTGTTAAATTGTAGCGATTTAGCGATTGTAGTGATCATAATGTGGACGCACTGTGGTTACGATGTACACATACTGTGAAAAACACTAGCACAAGTCACCGTGATATACCCTGTATCCAAGGTGTGCACATCAGTGTGCTCTCACTGGATATCACAGCGTGCTTACTGTACAGTATGTTCACATTATGATTAGTGTTCACATTATGATTAGTGTCGACACTGTTAAAACTCTAAAATTTAACATAGTTTCCACACGATGTGTTCACACTGTGGGTCACAGTGTGTTCACACTAAGCACACTTGTGCTTTGTTCCCTGTACATGGGGCACAGACCGAGCGTGGTGGCTTAGCGGTGAGAGAGTCCGCCTCATGCACGGGAGGTCCGGGGTTCGAACCCAGTCCGGGTCATACCAAATACTTTTAAAAATGGTACCTTCTGCTTTCTAGCGAGGCGCTCGGTAGTTATAGTATGGATAAGGGAGAGTTAATCACACGAGGTAACCAGAAGACTGGCCCCCTTCTGTAGCTTTCGCTACATCTAGTAGACGTGTGGCCTAGGGGAGATAGGAGCCGCTTTAAGTGCCACAATTGGCACGGGAAGGACTTGTTTTAACATGGGGCACATGGCACGTGCCCCAAGCCCTTGCATATTATACGCCTCCCCCGGGGGGGCCACTCAACTATATTGCTGTACACACGCGCGACCACAGGTTTTTCAAACCCACCCTAAACAAGTTTTATCCATTGGTCAAATTTTTACCCTATTCAAGTATTTTCGCGTGCTTTTTTGACAATTTTGCCCCCTAAACAAGTATAACCCCTAAAACATACCCCTTATCAAGGTCTACGTCAATTGCTCTCAATTAAACCTCTAAAAATAATGGAAATGTTTAACCACCTTAAACATTTAACCCTAAACAAGGTCTACCTTAAAAAAACCTCTAATGTTCATGTACTTGTCAATAAGAACTACAGTCAACTTCACACTAAGTGAAACTTTGCCTCAGTTGAAGATATTCAAAAGACCTCTATTTTTTTTTTTTTGGGGGGGGGGGGGGGGTGGTTATATAAGTTGAATTTGTAAGTAAAAGCTTTTTCATGTTTTCATCAGTACCAGCAGATTCAATTTAAGTTTGACTGTATATCTGATAATACCGATTGCAATATCATACAGCATGTGACAAAGCCAAGGTATTTATACAATAGATCGCAGGTCTCTCGAGATATTTGTGTATAGTTACTATACAAACAAATGATAACTACCATGTCTTGTTTCTGAAACATTTTGGAATAATTTATTTACAAAAAATATGAACATCATTAAAACATACACCAAATCCTGAGTTCTTGAAATGGTTCAAAATGTTGTTGAGAAACCTGAACAATGGGTAGAGGACTCAGTGGCGTAGCGAGGGTCAACGGATTGGGGGGGCACAACTGCGAGGGAGCGGAGCGACCAAGCCCGTGGGCGCGTAGCGCCCGAGGGGGAGGGTGTGGGAGGGGGGTGTCCCCCTCCCACGGTAGGGAGCTTTTGCAATTTTTCACTCGAAATAATGCAATCTGGTGCATACCTTGGAAGAAAATTTGATAATACAGTCAAACCTGTCTATAGCGACCGCTCAAGGGACCGGCGAAAAGTGGTCGGTGTAGACAGGTGGTCTCATTAGACAGGTGGGCGGCCATTTTGAATTTTTGGTCGCATATTGTGCCTATATGCACATGTGTAATTAATTGGCATCTGTACACGCACGTGTCCAGTCAAGGGCGTCGATTTCTTCTCATGGTTGGGGGGGATGATCAGGGGGTTTGACCCAATGACGATGCGGAGCATCGTCCACGAGCCGCGAAGCGTCGAGGCGATTTTGTTGGCTATTTTGCTAAGAGGGGGGCTTTGACCCAATGACGATGCGGAGCATCGTCCACGAGCCGCGTAGCGGCGAGGCGATTTTTTTTTGTGTGGCTATTTTGCTAAGGGGGGGGGGGGGTTGACCCAATGACGATGCAGAGCATCGTCCACGAGCCGCGTAGCGGCGAGGCGATTTTTGGGGGGCTATTTTGCTAAGGGAGGGGGGGGGGGGTTTGACCCAATGACGATACGGATACTGTGTGGTTCTGGACACAATGATGGCGTTTTTCTATGCACATCACACTTTCACTTGGCAGCCCAAGGGGGGGGGGGGGGGGGGTTTAAACCCATGATGGCGTTTGTCTATGCACATCACATTTTCACTTGGCAGCCCAAGGGGGGGGGGGGGGTTAAACCCCCCCCCACCCCCCCCCCCCCCCCCCCCATAGATCCGCGCCTGGAGGGGGGTGCTTTTGCATTTTGGGGCTTGAAATTGTACAATCTGGAGCATACTTAAGGCATCAATTTCACGTTTTATAAACTTGTTTCTGAGTTACCGTGTTATAGATAAACACAATTAATGAAATCAAGTTTGCAGAAAACCAAAGGGCGGATCGCGCTTCTTTTGCTTATGGAGGAATGAGTAAGGACTTTCTAACATAAGACATACGATAGTAGCCTCTTCCACAATTACATGCGCCAGTATACTTTTTTTTTCTTTTTTTTTTTTACCCTCCCAAATATTGGGGGGGATGATAATACAGGCCATCCCCCCCACCTCAAATATTGGGGGGGATATATCCCCCCCCCCCCATCCCCCCCGTGATCGACGCCCCTGTGTCCAGTGGACAGTTTAACATCTGAACACTTCAATCTTAAATATCTTTTTAACGAAAGGGAAATTAAAAAAACCATGCTTCTATTGTTAATACGAATACAGCAAGGTATGAGGGAACCACCACCATTACAATTTGGTTGTGAGGATTTGGACAATGTTACGAGATCCCTTTAAAATAGACTCCTACCACATTTCTAACTATTAAAATCGTACAATACGCTAAAACCCGTTCAGGGCCCCGTTGCAGGAAGAGAAACAATCGATTGTAAGATGCAATTAATGGTAAGTCAGATCACGTGTTTTAGATGCGTACATTTTTCTGACTTACAATCAATTGTAACTTACAATCGATTGTATCTCTTTCTGCAACGGGGCCTAGGACTGATTGATTAAATTGGTTAAGTGCCAACGAGAATATTTTGCCAAACCACGTCCACGTAATAAATACTCAGTAAATAGTACTCCGCGCAATTGTTGAGAAACTAACCGGCTGTTCAAACATCAGATAGAAGGACGCGATTTTATGATACTTATAATTATTTTAATAAATGTTCACTCTTTAGTACACATATAATTATCATTTATAATTATGTACTGAAACTACGTTTGAAAAATATATTCGAAAATCTGTCGAATTCCTTATACTCGATGTAATAATGACCCTGGAATATTCAATCCCATATATTAGAGACTAAAATACTTGAATCGAAATGTGATAGCTAGGTGACCAGCCAAAGTCAATCTATAAGCTGTCTGAAGTTTATTGTCATTATAAAAGTTTGTTTTATGCATTGACCTGCTCAGGATTGGAGCCTTGAGTGACCAGAGGCGATCGAGTTGATGCCTTGGTCACTCAAGCGCTAATTTTGTGGTCGTTATGCACAGATTTATATGTACGTCGGGACCCAAATAGGGTGGTCGCTGGTCGCGTTAGGCAGGTGGTCGCATTACGCAGGTCGCTTAACACATGATTTTTCAGGGGAGGACCAGAGAGCGGTCGTTATGAGCAGGTGGTCGATATAGACAGGTGGTCGCATTAGCAGGTTTGACTGTACTAACTTTAAAGAAATCATGACTTAAATCATCTCCCTCATGATTAGACTGCTATATATACAGGGTGGCCCAGAAAGAATGCAACACCTACAATCGTTTATTTCATCAACTTCATCGACCAAATGTCATTGTTTCTTGTTTGATTGGGTAGGAAACGACATTGCCTCAGAAAATGACCCTAGGATCCAAACGCCTTACCCAAAATCAATGCTTATGGTATAATTTTATTTGAAAAAGAATGTTCTACCCAATTAAACAAAAAACAATGACATTTGGTCGATGATGTTGATGAAATTAACGATCGTAGGTGTTGCATTCTTTCTGGGCCACCCTGTATAGTATACAAACACAATCGAACCTACACACACACCAGACTCAAATACGCTCACATCGTCCGTGCCTGTCTATATTGTCCTACTTATTTGGGGGAGGGTGGGGGAGAGTGTGTGAGGGGGTTTACCCCCTCCCACGTGGAGACATTTTTGAAATTGGTGTTTAAAATATCACTTTAGAAGTATGGTTATTATTGTCCTCATCATTATTACCATTTTCATTGTTATTATGCATTTTGTAAGAATTATAGATTTAAAGAGGTAGTTTAGTTTTGGTAGAGAGGGCGCTGCACATCACAATTTTTTTGTGAGGTAATGAAAAACTGAGTGTCGAATTTGCGAGAACCTGCAATTTTAATGGCAGAATAAACTTTATTTGGTCAAAGTCGGCCCAGAAACAGCTGAAATATCAATAAATATATCTGACCCTATAATTATTTGGGGCCCAAATAATTAGCTGAATTTTTCAAAAAAATAAAAAAATGCTTGCACTTTTTCAAAAATTTCCAAAAACGTTTTTTAAATAGTTGTTGATGATCTCTTTATTTAATCATTATTTCAATAAAACATCACATGCATAATTTTGTACGAAAAATGGTTCAAATCAATGCCTTTTTAGAGAGCGCCCTCTTGAGTTTAAATGGCTCTTTTTTAATGATAACGGGCTTTTTACTTAGTCGTTTGTAATTTTGTATACCTTTCGAGCATGGAGGAGTTAAAACTATAAGTTTTATAATGTTACTGTCCATGTTTGGTTACTAAAGTTGTGCCTTACCAAAACTAAACTACCCCTTTAATCATTATTTTAATAGAACATCACATGCATTATTTTGTATGAAAAATGGTTGATACCAATGCCTTTTTAGAAAGCGCCCTCTTGTGTTTTAATGGCTCTTTTTGAATGATAACAGGCTTTTTACTTAGTTGTTTGTAATTTAGTATACCTTTCGAGCATGGTGGAGTAATAACTATTAGTTTATAATGTTACTGTCCAGGTTTGGTTACTAAAGTTCAGCCTTACCAAAACTGTACTACCCCTTTAACTTCTAAAAAGGTGGGGGATGTTGGTATTTGTACAGGCCACCCCCGCATCAATAAGTGGGGGGATGGGATATATCCCCCATCCCCCGGGATTTACGCCCGTGAACACACTAAAACACACGCTGTTGATCCCATGTGCATCTCCTGGTGGAACTATTGTTTCTGGCATACATTTGAATTCAGATCTGTCTGATTAATAAAGTGGATCTGTAAATGATGTGTTTGATGTAGAAGGATCAGTTTCAAGAGAAGGGGAAAATGTTCTCTAAAGTGGAGGGCATTGCGAGGGAGCGAAGCGACCAAGCGGGGGAGGGGGTGTCCCCCTCCCACTGTAGGGAGCTTTTGCATATTTTTGGCTTTAAATTGTGCGATTTGGTCCATACCCGAGACAAAAAAGATTATATGATTCGTAGTTCAAGCTATGGAATCAAACATACATAATGTATGCATAAGAAAAAGTGGGAGGGAAATGTATGGGGGGGGGGGGGGGGCATGTCCCCCTTCCCCGTCCCCCGCCTGTTGACGCCCATTTTCAAGTACCGTGTGACTAGACCCACGACACGGGTCCCTTGGGTTAGGTTCAGTAGACCATGCTCAACTGATGCAGATGTCGACTCTGGAGAAGATGACTGATGGTGCTCTTTGCCTAGACATTTTGGACTACGTATAGTGCAGCTATGCGAATGATTCAGACACATTTTGCTTAATTTCGGGTCGTTCGACATTTTTTTTTTTTTTTTGCCAAACGATTGGGGGGGGGGGGCACGTGCCCCCCCCCCCGTGCCCCCCCCCCCCCCCCGTGCCCCCCGTAGCTACGCCACTAGAGGTTACAATGATACAAGGGATATTATTCTAGACACTCCCCTTCAAATGTGTCTCATATTATGATTGTATCTCAGAGTTGAATGGGGATCTGGGAATGGTGGAGGGGGGCGGGGGGTATGATCGTGCGATCAAGGGACGTTCCCGAGATCTGGAATCCCCTGGAATCATTCGAAGTCGCACAAAATCCCCGGCAAACTCCAGACAAGTCCGGGAAACAAGTTTGGAGAAAAAGATACCCTAAACGCGTATTTGTTTAACTCCACAAACATACCCTTTTTTTCAGATTTTGGCCTTTTTGACATGTATGCATAAGAAAAAGTGGGAGGGAAATGTATGGGGGGGGGGGCATGTCCCCCTTCCCCGTCCCCCGCCTGTTGACGCCCATTTTCAAGTACCGTGTGACTAGACCCACGACACGGGTCCCTTGGGTTAGGTTCAGTAGACCATGCTCAACTGATGCAGATGTCGACTCTGGAGAAGATGACTGATGGTGCTCTTTGCCTAGACATTTTGGACTACGTATAGTGCAGCTATGCGAATGATTTAGACACATTTTGCTTAATTTCGGGTCGTTCGACATTTTTTTTTTTTTTTTGCCAAACGATTGGGGGGGGGGGCACGTGCCCCCCCCCCCGTGCCCCCCCCCCCCGTGCCCCCCCCCCGTGCCCCCCGTAGCTACGCCACTAGAGGTTACAATGATACAAGGGATATTATTCTAGACACTCCCCTTCAAATGTGTCTCATATTATGATTGTATCTCAGAGTTGAATGGGGACCTGGGAATGGTGGAGGGGGGCGGGGGGTATGATCGTGCGATCAAGGGACGTTCCCGAGATCTGGAATCCCCTGGAATCATTCGAAGTCGCACAAAATCCCCGGCAAACTCCAGACAAGTCCGGGAAACAAGTTTGGAGAAAAAGATACCCTAAACGCGTATTTGTTTAACTCCACAAACATACCCTTTTTTTCAGATTTTGGCCTTTTTGACACCCTAAACGCGTCACGCGCGTGACGCGCCATGATCGGCAAAAAGTACCCTTTTTACGCGTTTTTTTGGTCGCGCGTGTGTACAGCAATATAGTTGAGTGGCCCCCCCGGGACGCCACCCCTTTGATTTTATGTATGCACTCGAACATGGTGAACAAGTATGACTCATTCTTCATAATATCGTATCAATTGGTGTGCAAAGTAAGACTACTACTACTACTGGGGGGTGTTTCACAAAGATCCTAAGTCGAACTTAACTCTTAGTTGGACTTAAAAAGTATGGTATGCGAATTTGTAGCCTTGGAATAAAATATATTCAAAAGCAATAATGCAAGTACTGTATTTTAGACTTTACATACATTTTACATGAAGAACATGAAATCTCCTTGATAATATAACAATATTAATGATTTGAAACACCATTGTATGCCTTTTAAATGTACTTTTAAAATCTATTTTCAAAGAAACTTTGGATTTCCATACTTTTTAAGTCCAACTTAGAGTTAAGTTCAACTTTAGGATATTTGTGAAACACCCCCATATAATGCAACTAATAAAGACGTTTTGTAATGCGCGAATTCCATCTTTTACACGATGCTGAGGACGCAAATGTATCACACAGCTGACAGCAACATATAATCATACACATATGAGAGTAGGGAGGTTTTCATTAGAGAAAAAGGAATTAAATCAAAATATCTTTTTGTATCGCCTCATACGGCATAAAGTAATGCAGAATGTAAACATTTTGTAATAGTCTTAGTAGTTCCCATAACTGAAGGACAAATGGAGTGGGCTGGGTTCGAACTTGGGATCTCACAATCGGAAAGCGCGCACTCTACCAATCTTGCCACACTACTTCCACATTAAGCTATTCATAATTGTTAATAATAGGGAGAATACAGTTTTGAACTAAGAGGACAAATTTGTCTGACGTATTTTTTTAAAGATTGTGTTCGTAGTGAAAGCCAACAATGTATTTTTGTTTCTGTTTTAAACTTAGTTTTTCTGAAACTGTTATTCCGATTTATTCGATTTTCTGACTTTAAATTCGGACGGCTTAGAAAACCCTTCAGATGCATTGAATGATTTTCTGTGATTCATAATTCATTGGGTCCATAGGCGGTTGACCAACGTATTCAAAACCATAAATTAGCGGAGCTGTAGCTTTGTGTACTTCCTTTGTGTTTCTTTCCTTTATTTGTTTCAATAGTAATATTACAGTCAGTGGTAGTTATCACACACTAGATTATTATTTGTTGTTAACACATGCGGTACACACTCTGGTCTACAGTGCGAACACTCATCGTACTGTGAACATACTGATCGTAATGTTAACACACTGTTAAGCTGCACACTAACACATTGTTGTATATCACAATGTGATCAGAGTGTGTTCACAATAATTATGATGAGTGTCGACACTGATAAAACTCTCAAATTTCACATACCGTAAACCGGGGTGACTTTGGCCACTTTTAGTCAAGCCTCACTTTTTGGAACAAATTTATTTATGTTTTAGATTAACTCTCATAGGGTAATGAACAAAATCAGAAATTTGTACTAAAAAGTAAGACATCGTTCTAAAAAAGTGACCAAAGCCACCCCGGCGGCCAAAGTCACCCCGGTTTACGGTAGTCTACGCAATGTGTTCACACTGTCGTACACAGTGTTCACACTTTGGCGCAATTCTGCATGATGCCCTGTACATGGGGGGGGGGGGGGGGGGGTGTGGGGCGTGCCCCCATGGCAAGCCCTCGTGCATCCACGCCACCCTTTCGTTTCTATGTACATGTATATTTGCGCTCGAACATGATGAACTTACATTATATTGGCGTAAAATAGCAGCTGCATGACTTTGTCTGAATGAGTTTGTCCGAATATGATATTATTTTGCATGAATATGATATGGATTAGCCCAAATATCAAAAGGTTTGCCCGAATTTGAGGTGCACTTTCATTTTTCGTTGCGCGCTTCGCGCGCGAACAGATTATCTCAGTTTGTTGTGTAACTAATTGCGTATGGTCTGGGGTGAGTATTTTTTTTCTGTTTACCGGGCCACATAGTTCCAGTGTAGGCTGACATTGCTCTGGCTGCTTGTGTGACGTACACCAAATTGCACCATTTCAAGTATAAATGCAAAAACCCTCCCTATTTGGCCCTGCCCTAGCCCTCGGGACTCATTCTTGGCAATAGGCTAAGTTGTTGGATCATACATAATGTGGCTATGGTGATGTTGGAACTGTGTATGATGCTAAATATAAATACAATATTTGTGTTTGTGTTGGGGAGCATACGTGTCAATTATTTGTTTTCTTCGTGAAAATATATTTAACATTTCTGGTCGATCAAATCATGACACACTTTCCCCAGATACAGTCAATGTTAAGCCCGAATTTCCTATCTAGGTAAGCACCAGAATGCACAATTTCAAGTCCAAAAATGCAAAAGCTCCCTACTGTACGAGGGGGGTGTCCCACCCTCCCCCGCTCAGTCACTTCGCTCCCTCGGGCTTGGTTCGCTCCTTGCAATGTCTCACCTACACATCTGGCTCAAAGTTGGCAGCACTGTGAGTGTGGTTGGGCATGAGCCCCTACACACACACACACACACACACACACACACACAATCCTGAGCCCCCATAGGTTTTGCCCCCCCCCCCCCCCAATCCAAAACTGATTCTAGCCCGCCTGGTCGACCCCCCCCCCCCCCCCCCCCCCACTGAGAGGACTTTCAAGCAATTGTCTTGGTCTCGAAAAATTGGTTTTGGTCCGGTGAACGGCAAATCATCCCCCCCCCCCCCCCCCAGGTGTAAGGATGTGTCTACGCCACTGCCTACGCCTATGAACATGACTCGATCGTTTCATATCGTATTGTGTGAAGTAGAAAGGATTTCTAGAGATATTGACATACAATAAAACAAATTCGTAATCACCTCATATACGGAATAAGGATATATAATATACAAATTTAGTAATCTTCTCATTATGTCTAATAATAAGAGGAAACTAAAGCCACATAATTATTATGGCAAAGTTTAGCATCCTTTTACATAAGTCTTCTTTTTGCGAACGTGAGCACAGTTACTAGCAGGAGCATAGCGTATTTGGTTCGAAAAGTGGACATCAAAACGATTGGGGGCACACCATAATTATGTATTTCTGTATTACAATATCTTACAAAATAATATTCCCCTTATATAATATATTGTTATTGATTTGTTATATAATGGGAGGAGCACAGCCTCCCCCGTGCCCCCCCCCCCCCACCTACCTTCGCCGCTAGTTCATATACCCTTTAATTTGTTAAGGTGAACTTTATACCAGTATCGCACACGTATCGTGTCCCACCCGAAATCTGCTATTATTTGTTGTGTCTACCATTATACCCACGAACAAAAGACCAACACTGAAAAGACCATTTCACATCGTCATATTTGTCTGTAAGGAAAGTATGATGACATTTGCAGAACATGCGAAAGTGTTTTGTAAATTAGTTTTGTGATTTGATGTGTCCACTGAGTGATGTGTGTACGTTCCATGTTGAATTATACAGTTGTTAACTGGTGGTGGAGGGAATATCACGGAATGTTCCAATCCGAGAGATTTGAAATGCTACTGAGGGAAGATTTTCTTCACGAAATAGCATTTTAAATCCCGAGGGAACATTCCATGATTTTCCCGACAACAAAGTTAACAACTGTTATATCATCTGGCTAAATCCGTAGGCTATTAACACATTTATGCATTGAAACTAAAATCAGTCAAAAAACAACATACGGTACGTGTACCTTGGGTTCTCATTGTGACGTTATAATACAATCTCTTTTGCAGCGCGCGCCATGCGGGTGATATACCTCTCTGGCCATGTGATATACACAAATTACATGGCAATCACGTGACTGTGTTTAGCCAATCAATGACGCGTATTTTACTAGGTCAAATGATATAAATAAAATAGGGGAAGGTGAGTTAGCTCAGTTGGGAGCGCGTCTGACTTAGACACGAGAGATCCCCAGTTCGATCCCCACCATCGGACAATACGTCTTTTATCACGCAATAAATTCGAGCTAACTATCTTTGTGTGTTATCGGGCTCCCCCGTGTTTCCTATGCAGGAAAGGATTCACGCAAAACACTCCATCCCTCGGATAGGACGATAAATGGAGGTCCCGTATATGAGACAGTCACACCTCATATACGCCAATAAAAAAATCCTGCACATCACAACCAAATTAATATAATAATCAGTGCATAATAACCAGTGCACCTGTCCGTTTGGCTCCTTCATTGGGGCGTTGGACAGTACCAAGAAGAAAAAAATATAAATAATTATTAACCATAGCAGACATCTGAGCAGGGCAATTTTAAAACCATATTGCCCTCCAAGTTAAGTAGGCCAACAAAACTAGGGGTGAAAACAAATCATATTGCCCGCTCAGAAAAGTCAATGGGATTTTGTGTGTAATTTGCCGGTCAATATGATCACACAGTAAACCAATGGACAAAATCTTATTGACCGCTCAGAAAAGTCAATGGGATTTTGTGTGTAATTTGCCGGTCAATAATATTTATCCGAGATGAAGGCGCGCTAACAGCATGAGTGCGCAAATTCATACGCGCGTTTATCAATGATTTGCGCGTGTCTAATTATGACGTAACAATGTGTTACGCGCTAGCTAAGTAATGATTCTTTACAAACTGGGATGAAGTCAAGATGTATGCATTTTGGTTAAAACTTGAAGTTTAAACATCGTTCAATAATTGTAAGAATTGTGCAATTTGTACCCTTTAAATTAATATATTGCATGTTCGCTCGAGATGTCTGATTATAGTTAATAATTACAATATTGACTGGACTTTCGGGCTACACTACAAATATTGCCCTCACTAGATCCATATTGCCCTCGTCTTCGACTCGGGCAATATGAATCTAGTTCAGGCAATATTTGCCGTGTCTCCCTCAAGGCCAGTCAATATTCTTTAAATGTTACATGACCCAGTACATGAACACAACTGCAAAGTGCTATAGTTGAGTTTTGGTCAAACTGAACTTTAGTAGCCAAAACCTGCACCATTACTTTACAAACTAATAGTTATAATTTCACCATGGTCGAAAGGTATACTCAATTATTACAAACGACTAAGTAAAAAGCCTGTTATCATTAAAAAAAGAGCCGTTAAAACTCAAGAGGGCGCTTTCTAAAAACTCATTGGTTTCAACCATTTGTCATGCAAAATTGTGCTCGTGATGTTTTGTTGAAATAATACTAGATTAAATAGAGATATCACCAACAACTATTTAAAAACCTGTTTTGAAATTGTTTGAAAAAAGTGCATGTTTATGTATTTTCTTAAAAGTCAAGATATCGTCTGGCAAGACGATATATTAATTAAATATTTTGAAATAAAATTTTATTTTAACTATGAAAGCATTTGAAAGGGAATTATTTGTATTTCATATGTTTTATTCAATGAACTTTCAAATGGAACCAAAACCCTTGCAATTTTTTTTCCCCCGGGAAGTACCAATTCTCAACTGTATAGTAAGGGATATAGAGGGTGCTACATAAAATAATTTGTTTGTGAGATAATGAAAAACTGAGTGTAAAATTTGAAAGAGCATACAATTTTAATGACAGAATAAACTTTATTTGATCAAAATCGGTTCAGAAATGGCTGAAATATCCATAAACATAACCAACTGTTAAAGGGGTAGTACAGTTTTGGTAAGGCTGAGCTTTAGTAACCAAAACCTGCACAATAACACTACAAACTAATAGTTATAACGTTACTATGCTCGAAGAGTAAAGAAAATTACAAACGAATAATTAAAAAGCCTGTTATCATTCAAAAAGAGCTATTAAAACACAAGAGGGCGCTCTCTTAAAAAAGCATTGGTTTCAACCATTTTTCATAACAAATTACGCATGTGATGTTTTATTGAAATAATGATTAAATAGAGAGATCATCAACAACTATATAAAAACCTCTTTTGACAAATTTGGAAAAAAGTGAAGGCATTAAAAAAAAAAAATTAAAACAAATCATCGAATAAATCTGGGCCCCAGATTTATTACGATTGGATATATTTATTGATAATTCAGCCGTTTCTGAACCGATTAGGATCAAATAAAGCTTATTCTGCAATTAAAATTGTATGCTCATTCAAATTTTACCCTCAGTTTTTCATTACCTCACAAACAAATTTCGTGCAGCGCCCTCTATACCAAAACTGAACTACCCCTTTAAAAAAAATAGAAAAATGCTTCCTCTGTTCAAAAATTTACAAGAGAGGTTTTTAAATAGTTATTGATTATCTCTCTATATAATCACTATTAATTTCAACAAAACATCACATGCATAATATTTTATTTAAAATGGTTGAAACCAATGACCTTTTAGAGAGCGCCCTTTTAAGTTTCAACGGCTCTTTTTTTAATGATAACAGGCTTTTTACTTAGTCGTTTGTAATTGTCTATACATTTCGAGCATGGTGGAGTTATAACTATTAGTTTATAATGTAATGGTGCAGCCGTGCACGTTTTGGTTACTAAAATTAAGTTTTACCAAAAATGTACTCTCTTTACCAAAACTAATTCCCTATTAGGATAACGCCCCCCCCCCCCCCCCCCCATCGCATCATATCTCTTCTTAGTTATCTTTCTGTTTTTTCTTTCATCTTCGCGATGTAAATATTATATTTGAATGAATGCCACAACTAGCAAACAACATTACCATTAAATAATAATAGTCATATTTGCGCAAGGAGCATCCAATGCACTTGTGTGTGCAAACAAGTATTATGGGCGTATAAAGGGGCGTGTTATGTAAGGGATAGGCATGGGTGGCATGCAGGCCCTCATGTCCCGCGATATTTCTTTATCCGAATTTTTGTCAGATTTCAGGCTTTAGTACAAACTCTGCATGATACATTTACTGAATGAACCATGAACTACTCACCATGAATTATGGCAAAAGAAAAGAAGAGTCATAAGAGAGGATTCGAACCCATGATACCAAGTGTTGAAGTCCACAGCGTGACAAATAGGCTACGTAAACCGCTGATGGTCAGTGTGGTCTCATTGTAATCATGACCCTCAAACTCACCCAAACCTTAATCCTAATTATGAATATTCATGAGTAGCCCACATCGCTGCAAAAAGTTTGTAGAAAAGAAAATTCGCTCCCCGCCCTCCCCCCCCCCCCCCCCCCCCACTTCCACCCCCACCTCCTCCAATAATGTTGATTTATTAGAGCATTATCACCTTATAATCCTGCCAATAACAACATGAAAATACTGACTATATAGTTGACTTGTTTTTATTTAAATTGTTTTGTCTCCAATACCCATCCCTGGGTGACATGACAAGTAAATACATTTCATTTCATTTCATTTTTTAAATTTCATTTTCATATCATTTCATTCTATCTTCTATAAGGAAGTTTGAATTATCAGGGCAAGGTATCACCATAATATTCCTGCCAATAGAAATATACAGTCAAACCAATTTCAACGATGATCTATCTACAAAGAACATCAGGGGGGTTTTTCACAAAGATCCTAAGCTGATCTTAGCACTAAGATGGTCTTAAATATTATGGAAAGCCATTAGTGTCTTAAAACAGTTTTGTAAAAGTTATGTTGAAATGCATAAAATGTTGATTTAAATCATATATCAAAGAGATTCACGATCTTCACATACAATTCATGAAATCTCTTTGATAATTAGAAAATATATATGATTCGAATACAAATTGTATGCATTTCAACATAACTTTTACAAAAATGTTCCAAGACACTAATGGCTTTCCATAATATTTAAGACCACCTTAGTGCTAAGATCAACTTACGATCTCTGTGAAACCCCCCCTGCCTTTATTATATAGACCATCACCTTTGACTCCGCAGGAGGCAGTTTATACTTGTGTATTAAAATAGATCTGTCTATGAAGAACACACGCTTATAATATGTTTACATTAACATAGACGGATTTGGCCACAATTAATTTGTTTTCTTTTTTTATGATGGCTTGTCTCGCGCAAAGGGGGAATGCTATTATTCAGGCAAATTGAGACATTTTCCCCTACGCCATTTTACGAGAGCAGACTGTTATTTACCTTTACAATCAATTATCAATGCAGAGAATGAGTACAAATATTGGAATGTTATTGTTCGATGCCCACTGAACACTCATACTAGGGATTGTATTTTCACGACCGCTTCCTCAAGCAGCTATCGTGACTTACGTGTGCGACGTAGTGTTTTTGCTGTACTGAAACGATTGACTATATTTGCACTTTAGTAAGGGGAAAACCGATATTAACAAATTACGTGGTTTGCAAATGATGGAGGGAGTAACTCATTCTAACGCATTCGACTGTCTAATACAGACGGGTACATTACTCAAAAGCAGCTTATAGGCAGCGAAATCATGTTAACCCGTTCAGGACTGACTCATTTCTTTTTAAAAACATGTATTTTCCATATACAGATAAACACAAGTAGTTCAAGTAGGCTATATTGTGTTAGTGTATTTATTGGAAGGGATACGCAGTCATCTCCCAGCCTTTTACAAGGTCAACTTACGTTTTTTTTCTTTTTTTTTTCAATTGATTTCTAGTGATAAGAGTAGCGTCGTCTTAGACTCTCATTAGTGTTGACATTGTAATGAACAAATAAAGAAAATTCAATTGGATGAACAAATAAGTATTAATCTGTATTTACCTAGCGTTCTATTGTATACAAATATGAGTACAGAATGATGTTGGCATGTAATTCAAAGCGTGCGTATTACAGCTGCAACCTGCATGGTGTTGCATTATTTGCAATCGCTTCCGCAAGCTTTTATCTTTAGTTTTTGTACGACTTAGTGAGTATATTATGTTACCTTACACCACAAAACGCCAAATACGTCGAGAAAGTCATTGAGCATGACATTAGTGTAGAATATATAACCTTTAAAGATGCATATAATGTGTGATATTTTGACTATGAAAACCCTCTCAAAATGAGGGCCACAGATTTGAAACATGTGTGAAGCAGTTTTAAAGTTATCGAGAATTTAAACATGATTACTGACGCTCAACATTTTACAGAACGAGGAGGGCGGGGGAGGGGGGGGGGGGGGGGGAGGGGGTGAGCTGGTGCTGGCGCTGCCCTGTCCTGCCTTGTACGCCCATAAGATTATTTTGACACACACAAGTGATTGGGCCCTAGGTTATTCAGATTGGATACATTTATTGAGATTTCAGCATTTTAAAATCGATTTTGATCAAATAAAGTTGATTTCCTTCATAAAATTGTATGCTCTTTCAACGTTGACACTCAATTTCTCATTACCTCACTTAACAATTATTTCTTGACGCGCCCTTTGTACCAAATCTGAACTACCCCTTTCATTGCATATTCTAATAAATTTAGACTAACATGTTTTTTTTGTTTTCTTCGTATAGCCACTACCTAGTCCAAATGACAGACACAGGGCCAAGTCATGTTACCAACCGTGACCTCATCAAGATAGCCAATGGTATCGTCCCTCAAGAGTACTTCCGGTTGGGTCACTCTCTCGGGTTTGATTACGAAACTCTGAAGGTACGTTAATCCCATCACACACTAGGCGATCCGATCTGATCTGAAGAACAACTTTATAAGGATCTAAACTATTCTACACAATGTGCATACGCACGCCTTGCGTTAGTTAAAGGCATATATGCGTGGGTTATAAAGGGTAGTCAGCAAATTCCAACTCGACTCCACCGTAATCTCTCGAGGTAAACTCACGATATGTGTTGGATCGATCGAAGAGAGGTGCTTCGAAATATCTGAACAAAGGCCTTCTTATGAAATTGCATGCAGCAAACAAATTTCTCACGCTATCACCTAGGCATCAAACAGTGGCACTTTGAAGTCGGTTGCGGTTAAGCGTGTTACGTGATATTTTCGCTCGTAAACATCTCTGATGGATCTCCATTCGACTAGTACAAACATTCCGAACGCGACTATTTTTGATGCATTTTTGACTCGGGTATTCGGAAGTGGGACGGTTTGCGATCGCTACTTATAACTGAGCCAATGGGGATTACGTATCGTTCGTAAAAGTGCGCAAGATGGATCCACGCGTCTAATAACCCACGCATATATGCCTTTAAGATACGCGGTTGTTCGGCGGATCGAAATCGGATTGTGTAGTTTGCTGTTGGCTGAACAATCTGTTGGCGGACTGGGTGTATTGCCATAATTCAAAATAATAATGATTTACAATGAAGTAACCCCGTGGAAATACCGAGCATGGTGGCTTAGCGGTTAGAGTGTCCGCCTCATGCACGGGAGGTCCCGGGTTCGAACCCAGACCGGGTCATACCAAAGACTTTAAAAATGGTACCTTCTGCCTTCTAGCCAGGCGCTCGGTATTTATAGATTGGAGAAGGGAAAGTTAATCACACGAGTTACCAGAGGACTGGCCCCCTTCTGTAGCTTTCGCTACATTTAGTAGACGTGTGGCCTAGGGCTAATGAAACGGAGATAGGCGCCGCCTTATGTGCCAACATTGGCACGGGAAGGTCTTTAACTTTAACTCTTTATCCCCGTGGAAATGTTAAAGTCTTCACTGGGATGATCGACAATTCAAGCAAAAAAAGAATAACTGAAATGTATATCGAAACAAAAAACATACATTTTATTATTAGTACGGTATTTCTCCTATTTTTTAACTTTAATTACACGCCTTTTTGTTTAAAGGGGTAGTACAGTTTTGGTAAGGCTGAACTTTAGTAACCAAAACCTGCACAGTAACACTATAAACTAATAGTTATAACTCCACCATGCTCGAAAGGTATACAAAATTACAAACGACTAAGTAAAAAGCCCGTTATCATTAAAAAAGAAACAAAGAAACACAAGAGGGCGCTTTTTAAAAAGGCATTGGTTTCAACCATTTTACATACAAAATTATGCATGTGATGTTTTATTGAAATAATGATTAAATAGAGAGATCATCAACAACTATTTTAAAAAACGCTTTTGAAATTTTTTGAAAAAGTGCAAGCATTTTTTAATTAAAAAAAAAAAATCATCTAATTATTTGGGCCCCAAATAATTATAAGATCAGATATATTTATTGATATTTCAGCCGTTTCTGGGTCGATTTTGACCAAATAAAGTTTATTCTGCCATTGAAATTGCATGTTCTCTCAAATTCGACACTCAGTTTTTCATTACCTCACCAAAAAATTGTGATGTGCAGCGCCCTCTCTACCAAAACTAAACTACCCCTTTAATGTATCTTACAAATTACTAGAAGAAAATTAGAAGGGGTGTTCCCTGCATACATCGCTAGCTGGCGAAGCAATTGACCACGAACGTTAAAGTGAATTCGTAACTTTGTCCAAATCTTCAAGATCCAATTGGAATTCTAGCGCCTCCCTCCTTCCTTGTTGTATTCGTATTAACAATAACAGCATGGGACTGGTTTAAGTTTTTCAAATTTCCCTTTCGTTAAAAAGATATTTACGATTGAAGTGTTCAGATGTTATGGATCGTCAAAACCGTGTACAAGGTGAGGGCAATGAGTTACTAAATATCACTTTTTATTTTTGCTCGTTGCTCGGCCATATAATGTCCATTTAACCTGACATTTTTACACAACACCCGGTGGACATATCAGATAACTTTAATGCACATTGTATCAACCACTTATCACCTTTTGCACATGTTAACAAAGTTACTAGATCCCTTTAATTGAACTTCGAACAAACGCAGTTCATACATGTTATATATTAATACCTGTTTTGTTAGTAAGCAACAATATTTCCAGAGTATTGTTAATAGTTTTCTTATGCATTTGTCTGACTTTTGTCTCTCTTTGAGGAGCTGCTTTATGACAATGAGAAAGGGTGTTCCATGCATACCGTACTTAATTTGCGGAAGGTTTTGTTAAAGGGGTAGTGCAGCTTGTAAGGCTGAGCTTTAGTAGCCAAAACCTGCACAATAACATTACAAACTAATAGTTATAACTCCACCATGCTCGAAAGGTAAAGAAAGTAACAAACAACCAAGTTAAAAGTCTGTTATCATTAAAAAAGAGCAATTAAAACACAAGAGGGCGCTCTCTAAACAAACATTGGTTTCAATCATTTCTCATACAAAAGTATGCATGTGATGTTTTGTTGAAATAATTATTAAATAGAGAGATCATTAACAACTATTAAAAAACCTCTTTTGAACATTTTTGAAAAAGTGTAAGCATTAAAAAAAATGTTTATCGTCGAATAAATCTGGGCCCCAGATTCATTCCGATTGGATACATTTATTAACATTTCAGCCGTTTCTGAACCGATTTTGATCAAATACAGTTTATTCTGCCATTCAAATTGTATGCTCTTTCAAATTTTACACTCAGCTTATCATCATCTCACGAACAAATTATTTCGTGCAGCGCCCTCTATACCAAAACTTAACTACCCCTTTAACGGCGATACCTGTCTGACAATTGCCCGTAGATAGATAATCTGAGGATAGTTATAACAACAGTTGCACTTCAAAACCATTGCAGTTAAAAGGATATAGTAACTCTGTTGACATGTGTACAAAGTGGTGAATGGTTGATAAAATTTGTATTCTTGTTATATGATGTGTCCACTTGGTGATGTGTGAACATTCAACGGTAATTGATTGTAATATGACCGAGTAATAATTGTGTACAATTTGAATTATCCAGTAGATAGTTACAAAATCAAAACCCTTCAATCATACATATCTTTATGACGATGGACACATTTTGAAAATCAAAACCTGCTCCATGTTACTACCGGGAATGCGAGTACAATGGGATATGCGAGAACCGCTAGAGTTATGGTTGAGTTATGTCGATTTTGACAATGTTACTAGATCCCTTTACTAATAATAATAGATCGTATTTGTATAGCACCTAATGCAGAACAGCCTCTAAGCGCGTATTATTATCCCTGGTCATTTGGTACAGTTCAGACCCGCACAAATAATAGTACACATTTTCAACTGCCCGGGGAGCATACTAGCCGCAGGCAATCATATTGGTGCACCAAGCTAATTTCCCCCAGACCAGGTACCCATGTATACACCTGGATAGAGAGCAGCAATGTGGATTAAATGCCTTGCTGAAGGATAAACGGAGTGGGCTGGGTTCGAACTCGGGATCTCACGATCGGAAAACACGCGCTCTACCAGTCTTGCCACACCACTTCCATTTATGTTGCTAAACATAATAATAAGCTGCAATATTCACAGGATGCTTATCATAATTACGTACTAGGAACTGGTGGACGAAAATGAGAAAGGATCTACCCTACATATCTTGCTTCTTTGGCGAGATACCCTTCCCGAGAGCGCAGACCAGCGGGGAGATCTGGCGGAGAAACTGGCCAATGCTGCTCTCCCTGACCAGAGCCAATATATCCTGACAGGTATAATATTATATTAATTCAAATGTTAACACAACAAACTCAAAAAAGGCTATTATTCCATGGTATATTTGTTTATTTAATTACTTCTAACCGGTTTCAATTTCGTCAGAAACGCATATTCTGCAGAAAAATAATATAACTCTTTCAGTTACTTTTCAAGAGAAATTGAAACCGGTTAAAAGTAATTGAATAAAATAAATCCCCATGAAATAATAGCGTTTTTTGCTTCTTTTGTTTACTTTTGAATGTATAAATTTATATCGTCGACGAAGTCTTTGTAAAGTTATATTTTAAGTATAAAATAGGCTAGATTTGTTTAAATGCCCCTTTAGTATGACGATATCTATCATTGATAATCATTCAGCTCAAGAGCGTCAATGAACGGTCATAAACCTCATACACGTTATACAGTAATTCGTTGTAAAAGCTGACGCAAATTTTCTTAACCAGGAAAGCAGTGTTCTTTTTCAATGAAACTTTCACACATCATTCGGACATATCTTACAATGATTTTGGTATAGGATTTACGTCTCAACTGTATTTTGGGCAATATCTGACACTTTACAGGTGCACCTTTAAGATCCCTGTATATTCTATATCTTCCATACCAAAAAGAAACCAAACATCAAGAGACGGTCAACATAGGCAAATCATGTTAGGTAAATATCGAAAAACATAGTTTAGATCCTTGTATTATCCGAGGCATTTTCATCTTTAGCTTACCAGAAACGGTTAATTTAAGTTGACCATGTCGTAATCATTAGACATTATATTCACTTTGATCATTTCATTAATCAAATTGCCTTCAGTTTTAAATCTACATTTATTAACATTAAACACATTATTGACATCAGTGTTTACCCTCTACATAGGTGAACCTCTACCGTCTCCGATTAGTCCATCATTCAAGAAAGCGGTTGGGGATATATTCACCGATGGCATCGATACGTATCCAGAGGAACCGCTCACACCAACAAGTGAGGAGCTTGTGATGGCCACGGCGAATGTACATGAAAGTTCGCCACCTCACGATCCCACCGACCCTGCACCTCCAGTTCCTAGTCCAAGGAATTCACTAGCCAGTGAGCAACGGGACATCGCCGCAGCGAAACAAGAAGAAACTACACATGTGCACAGCGCGCCTGACTCCGTATCATCCGAGTCAATGTCTACGATAGAAGGACAATCAACACAAAGCAGGGAAACACCATCAGGTGACAATTCTTATACACCTGTTCCCGCACCGAGGGCATCTATACACCAAGCGCCTTCTGCCATGTCTGATGGAAACAGTACAGTCCCTCTAACACCACACACTGACGTTGTAGCAGGAAATAACAACGGGGAGACAAGGACATTACCCAATGGGACAAGGAGGTCTACCAAGAAAGGTCCGCCTCCTCCGCTGCTTCCCAAGCCAACTTTGAGGAAGGGCCGACCTATTTCCTTCAAGTCATCTATCACCAAAAGGAATCCAGAGACCAGCGCTCCCATAGTAAGTGCAGACATGCAGGAGAGGGTAGCATCACCACGAGAGGTTGCGATAAGCCAACCCCATCAATCAGCAGACAGACAATCAGTAGATTTAAACAAAGCAGAGGTAGAAAAGCAGGAAACACCAATGCACAGGCCTGCGAAGGACGGGACACCTGTTAAACCGCCTCGTTCCTGGGAACAACCATTGCCAACTGCTACACCAAGACAAAGCGTCCAGACTGAGATCTCCAAGACAGCACCTCCGTCACCTATTGAGACGCAATACGCCAGTATACAGAAACCACATCCGCCAGAGGAGAGCAAGCCAGCTACGCAACATGAGATGGGGCCGAACAATGACAAATCTTCGCTCCAGGACAGATTAGTATCGCAGGGGACGCCAGGTGTCACCACTCAAACACTTTCACCTATGAAGAGCCAGGTAGCGTCTCAGCACAGTGGTAGACTATCAGAGAACATCCATGTGACATCCGGCATCGGTGGCAAATTCCTATCCGGAGAGGGACAAGGGGAACCGCAAAGGCCGACGTCCCTTCAACATCCCTCACCGTATACCACAGGGACCTCCTCTGCTATAGGTAAGTTAACCTTTCTCCTACTAATTTGTAATACTAGATCCCCATGAAGTTATTTAAGGGCACACAGGTTCCCATAGGCCATATGCTAAGATACACATTAGTCATGCAACAACCAGCACCTCCTTAGCACCCCGCATCAAAACACGGCATGGTAGCGACCATACATATCAAAATGGATATTTAAAATGGATCCCCGTGGTAGCCCGCGCTACAAGTGACGTTTAAGTGATGCGTCGCTCTTGATCATTATAGCAAATGTTAGACATGATAGTAATTTGATATAGAGCATGTGATTGAATGAAACCTATAATATGTTTGGAACTTCACTTTCCGAACAAGGAGAGATTGAATGTCCTAGTAAGTAGGTCTAAAAAACGTTAGGTGGTTTAAAAGCGTAGGCTAAGTATTATGATATTTAATCATGGTTGTTCATGATTTCCCTTCACTTAATCCCTACTGAGCTAAATCAACTCAAGGTGGACTTCCTAACGACGTCCTTGGCGTTCTAGCGAACGAGATCATGGATGAAGACGATGTCCGGAATCTTGCGAAAGAGATTAGCTTCTCTGATGTCGGCATAGATAAGTTTATATGGTCAACTCCAACGGCAGTGGTAGCAGGACCAGGAATATACTAACAACCTTTTTTCTCCTTTTCCCCTTTTAAGCAAACGCAACTCTAGGTGGACTTCCTAACGACGTCCTTGGAATTTCTAGCGAACGAGATCCT
Organism: Echinarachnius parma; assembly: GCA_037951105.1. NCBI lineage: Eukaryota > Metazoa > Echinodermata > Echinoidea > Clypeasteroida > Echinarachniidae > Echinarachnius > Echinarachnius parma. Next base: position 60,371 of record JBAMJV010005815.1, read on the forward strand.
GGATGAAGACGATGTCCGGAATCTTGCGAAAGGACCTGGTTTCGCCGATGTAGACATTGACAAGTTAATTGGTCACACTCGAATGACAGAGGTAGTGAGACAAGGAACACGCTAACAATATTTTTTTTCATATTCTTTTTTTCAGCAAACGCAACGCAAGGTGGACTTCCTAATGACGTCATGGGTGTTCTAGCGAACGAGATCCTGGATGATGACGATGTCCGGAATCTTGCGAAGGAGCTTGGCTTCTCCGATGTCGAAATAGACAAGTTTCTGTGGTCAAATTCCAATGAAAAAAGTAGCGGGACGAGGATGATGCTTTACGAGTGGAGAGAGAAGAAAGCACCAAATGACCAACACCCTATGCTCAGACACTCCTTACGCCGAGCTGGACTCTCCGGTCTGACCAGTAAACTCGTGAAGGCTAAGGATCGAGGCAAAGGTTTGTTTTTTCTTCATGTAACCATTTAACGTAAACCCTTTGTTACAGTACAATTAAGCTTGGAACATTGCCATTGCCGAACTCTCCAGCTTGATAATGAAGATGTATTAGAACGAATAATTCAGCTAAAATTGATATGTTTTAATACCTACTTTGATGTTTAACTTACATGTTCTTACCCTAGATATTGGCGTTGCAAATATTAACTTGAATGTTATCGTCTGTGATTCTAGAATTGGCCAGCATTCTGCCGATAACATAAATGGTTAATCCTCAAATCAGATATTTCTTCCGACGAACAATATCTGTTTAAGTGTCATTAAACATAATTCCCCCTTTTCTTATCACAGATTTGTGCGCAGTAAAGATTACCCGGAACTTTACCATAGGTGACTTCCGGAAGAAACTTGAGAACAGTTACAGAAACGGCATCTGCCAGCACCTTCTGAAACTCCGCGTTGCGAACCTCGATGACACCCCAGCGACTTTCAACGTGCACCATTTGATCAGGAGAGAGCAGCACTTCGAGGTGAAGAAGACTTCTTTGAAGGGAGGTGTCAAAGAGCTTCTAGCGATCGAGAAGGACGGTGTGGTTCCGAAAAGACTCGCAATTATGGCGCCGTCTGGAGGAGGCAAGACTACTCTGGTAGCCAAGATGGCAAACGACTGGGTCAACCAATCGGAAGGATCACCACTGAAGGACGTTCCACTCCTGATCATCCTCCGAATGCATGAGGTCAAGAATCACATGTCTCTAGGACAGGCGATTCTTTCGCAACATCTCAGCGATGTCAGAGGAGTGACGCCGGCGGGCCTTGAGGAGACTCTTAATGAACAACAAAATCAGTGCCTGATCGTTCTTGATGGACTAGGCGATTTCAATGGAGATATCGTGGGTAAGAAAGCGGGGCCTTTCCAAAAGATTCTGAGTAACGAGGAGCTTAAGGAATCTCGTCTAATCGTCACGGGTCGGTCACACACAGGTACATTCTTCGACCAAGAGCAACTTCGCGATGTCTTCACAAAAATCGACATGCAATTGTTAACTAGAGAACAGTCGCGGGACTTCATCCTCGGTTTGTTCAAGGAATCCGAACAACAGGGGGCGCTTCTAACGTCGTACTTAGATAAGCATGCCGTCGTAGATGATATGATGACGACGCCATTCTTTTGCATCGTAGCTTGCAACCTCTGGAAGAAGAACCTCCTGCAAAGCGTGAAAACGAAAACAGATTTCCTTGATAGCATCACACGACTATTTGTCCTGACAGCCACTGAGAAGGGACTTCTCCGAATGAACCAAAACGAACTAGATGACCTTGTTCTTTCCCTTGGCGAGGTAGCGCTTCATGGATATATTGAGGAACACAGGAAACGCTACTTCTGCGCAAACGATTTCAAGAGGACTTCTGGAGCTCTTGACAGGGCTCTGCAGCTCGGTCTGTTGTACAGACGTATCAAGAGCAAGAAGGGTTCCTCGAAGGATGAAGAAAGCATGGAGTTCTATCACGCTCTTGGTCAGGCATACTGCGCAGGGAAGTACCTCGCAGCGATACTAAGCCGCGGCAGAGTCCCAAAGAGCCGTCCGGCCAAGCTCGACAAAGCGATTCGTGCAGTCCTGGAAAACATGGACGTATTCTGCGATATCCTTTGCTTCGCATGCAGCGGCGGTACCGAAACTAGCACAGACATTCTGGAAATGATTGCGGACTCATCGAATGTGGATAAAGCCACTAAATGCCAGGTGTTCGTCAATTGCTTCGCAGAGTTTGAAATGGTGGGCACTGAAGCCCGTGTTGCTGCGCGTCATGTTGTGGGGACGATGCTCAGTGGATCTCTACATTTCAGTTTCCCGACCGTGACCACCGCGATGGGCTTGAATAAAATGGACACATCTGTTATAGAAGACGTAAGTGTTTCCAATTCATCTTTATTTTAGAAAACCAATATAAAACTAGTTGTAATATGGAATTCGAAAAAAAAAAAATCATTGCGAAAAACCAAGATTTACAGTTCGTTTCGCTATTACATTTTCAGATACCAAGTATAAAAACTCTCACGTAGCAAGGTTAGTTGCAGAGAAATTGGACCGAGCGCCGAAGTAGTGTTCAGATAAATCTAATTGCATTATTACTTCCTCCAGGTTCGGATAATGAAAATTATTACGTCTGACTTACACAGGCATGTTGCAGAGACGTTAGGCCGAGTGATGAAGAAGCGTTGAGATTAAAATGTTCCCTACTGGATTTTGCAGTCTCTGCACAGTTCAAAAGGGACCACCCGGTTCACGCAGGCAATGGTTAAAAGTCATTTTATTGTACTATTACATTCTCCAGATTCGGAGCGTGAACATGCTCACGTCTGACTTACCGAGGAACGTCGCGGAGAAGTTAGGTCTGGCGCTAAAAAAGTGTAAAGACCTTGTGAAGCTGGAGGTCGAAGACATCAAACACCGCGCACACCCGATCATCCTGCTCATGATGCATAAGCTATCCCTCTATCAAGCACCTGCGGGCGCTGCATTACTACTTCCAGGTCTCAATCAGAATGTTCTAGACAAGGTAGGTTTCTTGGTCACTTTTATGTGCCGAGGTCCGAATCTCCAAATTCCACCTTAAATGGAAGGTCAACGTTAAATTGGTATTTGGGGATTAACTGCTAATCCCCAAGTACCAATAACGTTTACCTTCCAGTTAAGGCAAATGCTCCACGCTTCAAGAAATAGGTGCGCACTGGACAATAATAGTCACTTACGTATACGATGCCATCTCACATAAATCACAAGGTCGTTGGTTGGATAATCATCTAACAATTATGTATATCTATCGTAATGTTTTGTTGTCTAGACCTTTTATGTGCACATTACAACACAATTCAACATTTCATTGGTGTATTTTCTGCCATTATATGTATTTTGTTGTCCAGGTTTGTCTTGTGAATATCGCGTGGTGTCAGCCGCGCCGTTTTGCATCTAGCGCCCTATGGGCTCCACTCAAGCGGCATCCTCGCGTCGACGAGATAATTGAAGTATTCTTTGTCACTGTGTTTTTTTTTTCATCCAGGTTTGTCTTGTGAACATTGCGGGATGTCAGCTGTGCCCCGTTGCGTCTAGCGCCCTATGGGCTGCACTCAAGCGGTGTCCTTGTATCGATGAGTTGTCGATTAGAGACTCCACCATCCTCTCCAGGAACCTCCCGGAAGTGAACTGCATCCGGTCCATCAAAGCTGCCCTCAAGCCACCAACTGCCATCAATGACCACAGCTGGTTGGCTAGCCTCGTGGGAGAAGAGTCTTGTGTGGAGAAGATCGACCTGGTCCTAGGTGCTGCACATGAATCCATGATGCCACATGCATCCGAAATGTCCAAGGGTCTGCAGGAACACATGTTTATTGGCAATGGGCGGATGAAGTTGTTCCGGGTGTCACCCGCGACGTTGCGCGTCTTAGAAGCACTTCCGGTTTCGTTCAGACAGAAGGTAGGCATCATTTTCTTCTAACTACGATCAATTTAAAGGAAAATTGTAATTTCCATTTGATATGTTGACATACGTATGCTGTGTTTTTTTACAAATAATATTTGTATGATTGTCACTTGCAACGTTGCGAATATACATGTTGTTTAATGAAATTCGATTCGAAATTATCTTAGATCTCGTCTTGTCCTATATATATGTGATGTATTACTTTTACTTTTTATTTTAAGATTTACCGACGAAAGTGTTGTTAAACTCTCCTTTCAGATCACCTAGCTCAAGGTACAACATTTAAAAATGTCTTGCCCGATACTCATTTCCAATCATCAGATAACAATCTTTTATCGATCAAGGCGGATAGTTTTGTATTCTAACTGTTTAGGTTACTAACCCTTCTGTTTTGGTATCCAACAGGTATACCTTGATAACGATCCTTTGACATCAGATAACAAGGTTGAGTATTACTTACCAACGTGTTTTTTAATCTCTCTTCTAAGATCACTTCGCTCATGGTTCTACATTCCAACTTGTCTCTGATCCAATTATAGCTGTTGTGCACTCCTTCTTGAAGGTAGAACGACTTAAAAATTGCGCTGTTAGAGGGAATATTATAACGCCCCCAAACTGTTCCTAAGGTCACCTCTACATGCCAGGCATCTTACGTACCTCATCTTTGTTTCCAGATCACCTCGCTCATGGTTCTGCATTCCAACTTGTCTCTGGGACTTTCTGGTCCAAATTCTAGATGGTGTACAATAATCCCTTTTCGAGGGTAGAACGACTTAAACATTGCGCTGTTAAAGTAAATATCGGAACGCCTCCACAATCTCTTAAGCTAGTTCATAACCTAACCTTCACATACCAGGCATGATGCTCACCTGTTACAGACAATACAGACGATACTTAGCAAAACTTATCTTTCATATCTCTTTTTTTCAGATCACTCCTCTCTAGGTACTGCATTTCAACCTGTTTCGCCCGATTTTCATTTCCAATCGTCAAATAACAACTTCTTTCTTTTTTTTTATTACCTAAGCTGATATTCGCTCAAGATAAATCATGTAAATCACCTTCGCTCCCAACTTACTACTCCTAATTAATTATTTATTGATGTCAGTCAACAAATCTGAGTTTTACTTACCACCGTGTTTTGTCCATCTAAATGTTCAGATCACTTCGCTTACGGTACTGCATTCCAACCTGTCCCTAGAATTGTCACGTCCGATTCTAGCGGTAGTCGAGTCCTTCACCAGGTTAGAACGTTTCGAGACAAAGGAGTGCACTCTGTCAGAGGAGGTCGAGCGGTTGAAGACATTCAAGGCATCCTCATCGGTTGTAAGGACCCAATGGGCACCCTCCGACGCTGACATCGAACCATCCCAGACGATGTCGGGTTCGATCTCCTCTCCGCTCCGCGATGACGAGCTGGAATGGCTGCTCGACCACCTACGGGATCCCGGACCCGACGTGATCAATCTGAAGGTCGTGGGTTCGAGTCCCGATAAGGCTTCGGCTGCAACGGTGACGTCCGCTGATGAGCAGGAGAAGCTGATTGTGACTGGCGACAACATGGAGATCTTCAGGATGACCATCGTCACGCTTAAGGTTCTGCTGATGCTACCTGCGTCCTTCAGCCGAAGGGTAAGAGTTGCACAATTAAACGATGTGGAAAGTCGGAAAATGAGCCTTAATACGTACATCTGATTGGCATGTATTTGCTTATTTTCAGAACTGCGATTGTTTGCAACTCTTCATCAAGCAGCGCCATGGCCCATATTAATAAAAACTTCCTTATCTGTAATAGTTTAATGCTTTTTATGCCTATTTTGATTTGTAGGATGTATAAGCAACAAACAAATTATTCACCATAATAGTTATGATACTAAATCATTTATAATTTTCTTAGCTAACCTGAATAAAAAAACTACCTAGCCCCATGATATCACCTGGCTTTTATAGGGCTCATTTGAATTCTAAAATATGGGCCAGCTCGTAAGCATACTGAAACTGATGCATTATCCTCATACCAAAGGTTCGTTATGACAAACAAAGACCTTGTCCGAGTTTGACCAGACATAAACAAAATCTAGACTAATGTAACCGCAAATGTTAGCAACGTGAATGCAATGTATATCTCTATGACAATTTCAACAAAGCTGTATATAATAAATATTGGTTCCGTACTGTAATATTGTCATGCGTGGGACCCCCCCCCCCCCCCCCCCCCCTCCGGTTGTTCGCCATTTTAGAATAGGATGGTTTATGCGCACCAGGGGGGTGTTTCACAAAGATCCTAAGTTGAACTTATCTCTAAGTTGGACTTAAAAAGTATGGAGAGCCATTAGTTTCTTTGACAAATTGTTTTAAAAGTCCTTTTTCAAAGGCATACAATATTGATTTAAATCATTAATATTTTCTATTATCAAAGAGATTCCATGTTTTTGATGTTAAATTTATGACAGTCTAACATACTTGCGTTCTTGGTTTGGAATATATTTTATTCTAAGGCTACACATAGCTTTCCATAATAGATAGGTTCAACTTAGAGTTAAGTTCAACTTAGGATCTTTCTGAAACACCCCCCAGGTGAACACTGAGCCATTATGTATTTCGCATCGTGCGCAAGGCGTTCGCAAGATCTGATTTACGAATCCGAACCACCATGAATGTATGTTCTCACCTAATGCAGATCAAAATAGTCTTGATACATCAGTCAACTCTTACGGACCCAGACCTCTGCGGGAAGCTCTGGCTGATTCTGGAGAACTTCAAGCGTCTCGAAAGCCTCACCACCGATAACTGCGTCCTGAACGACACGAAGCTACCGCACCTGACTAAGGCTTGCCAACTGAAGTTAGCGCTTATTCCCAAACACTGCACGGACTGGACATGGCTGGCTGATGCCTGCTATCTGGAGGATCTGGAGGTCTCGATATCCACTCCTCGGCCAAGGCAGTTTGGGAGTGCTGCAGAGGAAGTCGAAGCCAAGACGAGCGAGACGGAAGAAGGTACAAGTGTAGTCGAGTTTCTCGCCTATTTGTATTCGTTTATTTCCCCCAACTGGATCTAGCCGTATACGGCCAGTGATACCCACAAATAGCTCAAACTATACGAATCGCGCGATAAATAATAATCTGTCTTTCCGCCTGATCACTGCTGTTCCGCAGATCACTGTTGTTCCGCAGAATTCTCGTTGGCGGCGCTATATAGGGGGAATAATCAGGGAACACAGTATAAAACCTCAACTAGTACAATTACAACATGTGCCATGTTTAACTTCTTTATGCTTTATCGTGTTTATCATGTTTATGAAAAGTTGGGGATGTTGCAGAAAAAGTTGCCATCGATTGTAAACTTGCAATTGTTTGGAAGTCAGAACACGTGCACATTTGAACCAATCAGACAGCTCTTTTAGTCATATGTTCATACTAGAAATTCATTGCAAATTTACAATCAATCATCAGTGTTATATGCATCGAGGCCCGTATCTGTATGTATTCATTGAACTGCTTGATGCGCCTGAAAAGCAGCTCAGCAGTCAGGGTAATAATATACATTATAGTAAAATGCACCGTGAAATATCATTTCTAAATTGATTGCGTTACACAAATGCAGAACAAGTGTTATTATTTATGTATTATTTGTATACGCTGTTATCTTTTGCCATTATTTTTAATATGATGAATTATTTATTATCTAAAATGGCTATTCAAAAACTGTTTTCACATACTTTTTTTTTTAAATAACCAAATAGAGAACTGCACAGATTATATTAATATTAAAACACAACATATATCCTGAAAATAAATGAAATCGCATAATAATTTATAGCATTGAATATGTTTATTTAAGTCCAGTGTATACGGTCATAAACATTTAAAGGACAATGAAATCCAGACAAATTGTTGTATGCACTATAAGACACTAAATATCATGAATAGTCTCTGAAAATTTGAGCACAATCGGTAAAGAAATAAGAAATCTATGGCTCTTTGAAAAGAGCCATGTATTTATTTGAGTGACTCAAATTGGCAACGCACTCTGGCAAAGTTGTGGACAACTCCCCATACATTTTGTACACAAAATTTCAGTTTTGTTCAATTTTCTCAAAATTTATGTTTACCCTTCGTTCGAGTTCAACATATGTTTTGTAGAATGCTTTTATACATAACATATCATGAGTTGGGGGAATGGAAAAAATGTGACTATGAAGAAAACTGTAAAAATGGGAACATTTGTGTACAAAACATATGGGGAGTTGTCCACACACTTATCTGAGTGCGTTGCCAATTTGAGTTCCCCATATGAATAAATGGACATCTTCAAAGAGCCGTAGTTTTTCTTGTTTCTTACCCGATTATGCTCTAACTTTCATAGATTATTCTTCTTAATCTCTTCAAGACTATGAAAGCAACATTTTGCTTGGGTTTCATTGCCCTTTAATATTACAATAGATGGAAGTGAAACGTACTGGCAAATAAAAATTTCAAAAACAAATTCGGACAATTATAAATATGTGACAGTAGTGTCCCAGAGTCCATCCCTACCTACCAAACATATCAACAGTCTATAAGCATTAACACAATCAATCATTTGAACCCTCTTGTATAGGTCACGTGGCAGACGTATCTACCAGAGAGGGTGACCACGAGCAGTTCCGGTTCCGTTTATCCCATGGACAGATTCTGGTGACCAACATGTCTTCGGATAGTCTCCTCGTCTTGCTGAACCTCAGTGAAAACCTGAAACGAGAGGTAGGAGTACTTGATATCACTTCCCAACAATAATCCCTCACCATGAATTTAAATCATTAACGGGTGGTCATTATAAATCTTAGGAGCTAAAGTAGTTGTTGTAACTGTCCTAGATTGCCATGGCTAGGTGTTGTTTGGAAAAGTGTCCAGATAATCTTATCCTGCAAAAATAAAGGATCAGAGAGATAAGTCAATACATTATCTAATTTTGTTATGCGTTCCCGACAGCTATAGCAATAGGTGTTTGTAATACATGTATATATAAATAAACTTCACAATTTGGAAACAAACCACAGGATAGCTAATTTAAAGAGTCTGCATATTGCAAATACGTTGTTAAAGGGATCTAGTAATCTTGTTGACATGTGCAAAAAGTGATGAATGGTTGATAACATTTATGTTGTTGTTGTCTGATATGTATACTGGGTATTGTTAAATGGACGTTATATAGCCGAGTAATAAGAAAACATGCATATTCAATAACGCTATATGCACTGACCTTGTACTCGGTTTTGACTATCCAGTGACTAGTTAAACATCTGAACACATTAATCGTAACTATCCTTTTAACGTAAGGACAATTCAAACAACCGAAACCTGTCCCATGCTTATATTGTTAATACGAATACAACACTGTGTGAGGGAACCGCTATAATTCCAATTGGATTTTGATGATGTTGTCAATGTTACTAGATCCCTTGAACTAAATCATGTTACTGATTATGTGATAAGTTTGATTTTATCCGTTCTTCTTGAAAGGTCCACCACATACGGATCCGGTCACATCACATGACGCTGGACCTGATGCAGAAAATCTCTCAGGTATTGCAGACGTACAAGTGCCTTCCACTCATGACGATGGACGATCTGAAAACGGGGACAAACTACTCGGAGATCACGGTCAACTCTCAATAAGTGTCATCAAAGGACAAACATGTCCGTAGTGAGCCTTAAAGTGCCTTTAATACATACCTAACTTATATATACTTATATACTGATATGTGTTCAGTAAATTAGGAGCCAACTACTCGTAGAATATGCCAATTATAAAAGAGCGCTTGACCTTATGAAGAATATCTCCCTGGTACTAACTGCAGACGTACGAGTGCCTTCCACCAATGAAGATGGACGATCTGAAATTGGAAACAAACTACTTCAAGATCACCGTCAACTCTAAATAAGTATCATCCATAAAACAAATATTGCCAGTAGTGAGCTTGTCCGAACATGTTTAACCGTTCCCTGCTAAATTTTCACATCTCCGTAGAGTTATTAGAGTGCCTTAGCCAATGTTAGAACACGAACATCAATATTAGCACACGACGCAGGACTAAAGTTAATATCCTAGGTACCGCATACCTACAAACTTGCCTTCCACTCATAACATTGAAGGATCTGACAACAGGAACAATCTACTAGGAAATGACCGTCAACTCTTGATAAGAATGATCCATAGACGAATCCTGGTAGTAGTGAACCTGACAGTGCCTTTAACTTGTTCCTTGATAGATGTTGCGACCCCCTTAATTCAGGGCATGCAGGGAGCCTGTGGTTGGCAATTTCTAACAAAATATAAAGTAAATTTGTATTGATCCGGTGGAGGAGGGGACCAAGCAATCATAAGGCAGAGTTTCATTGGGGACGTCCCCCATTGAAGGCCTATCAATCTGGAGGTCTCGGATTCAATTCCCAGCGAAGACTATTTTTCTTAGCTAGTTTTTATTGTTTTAACATATTTCTAGTCAGTTGTGTTTATATTCATAGAGTATTATTATTTAAAGTACATGTCGCTATACTCATGATACTTGATGCAGAAGACGTCCCAAATCTTGGAGACCTACAAGTGCCCTCCAACGATTGGATCATTTGGGGGACAGCAACAAACTACTCAGAAATCACCATCAACTCTTACAATCTGAAAAGTGCCTTAAATTGATGTTTTACTTTTCTGATATAAAAACATGACGCTGGGCTTGATGCAGAAGATCTGTCTGATGATGCAGACGATGTCATAATTCCTGCAAACATGTACACGTCTTCCATGCACTGATAACTACTCGATGAATACCCGAAAACGAGAGCAAAATACTCAGATAATAAGATAATGATAATGATAATCATGTACTGGTATAGTAAGAGTTTGATCCTACCAACCGCGGGTAAACTACTCCCACAACTTTTACGAGACGCTTATGTTCCATGTCTTCAGCATAAATCCCGCCCTAAGGGGTAGATCAGTTTTGGTATAGAGGGCGCTGCACGAAATAATATTTTGTGAGATAATGACAAACTGAGTGTGAAATTTGAAAGAGCATACGATTTTAATGGCAGAACAAACTTAATTTGATCAAAATCGGTTCAGAAACGGATGAAATATCAATAAATATATCCAATTGGAATAAATCTGGGCCCCAGATTCATTCGCTGATTTTTTTTTTAAATTAAAAAATGCTTACAATTTTCAAACATTTTCAAAAGAGGTTTAAAAATAGTTGTTGATGATCTCTCTATTTAATAATTATTTCAACAAAAGATCACATGCATAATTTTGAATGAAAAATGGTTGAAACCAATGCTTTTAAAGAGAGCGCCCTCTTGTGTTTGAATGGCTCTTTTTTAATGATAACATGCAGGCTTTTTTCTTAGTCGTTTGTAATTTTCGATACCTTTCGAACACGGTGGAGTTATAATTATTAGTTTGTAATGCTATTGTGCAGGTTTTCGTTACACAATCACAGCCTTACCAAAACTGTACTACCCCTTTCACAGGACTGCAAGTGTTTGCCATCACTGTTGACAATGTTGTACTGGATGTTCTGTTATTGAAAACACTGTATATTGTACATAGCAACAAACAAATGGAGATTCATGTTGTGCGATATCTCTATCTTTGTTTTTCATGTTGAGATATTTGCAAATGTAGCTGCAATCTAAATAGTTTATGAAATGATAAGCCAATGTTGAACGCTTTCGTATAACTTCTACGAATACATCGATTATTATGTTAATAGTCAATTGCTGTTTACAAACTAATTTGTCTATATTAGACTTACAGGTGATCTTGCTTTGAGATATTACAAACTGCCGTATATTACCCTTTTGTAGGGATCTGACAATTGAAAACAATGATGAGTGATTAACAAAATGTGTGTTGGTGTGATCTGATATGTCCTCAAAGTAGTGTGTGAATATTTCACTTTAATTTGATGTTTTTGGGGCCGAGTACTTAGCAAAAATTTCAAAGTGATATTCATTAACTCATCGCACTTACTTTGGACACGGCTGAAATTATCCCGTATACAGTTTAACATTTGATCACTTCAATCGTGAATATCTTTTGAACGAAATGGAAATTTTAAATAACCGAAACCTGTCCCGTGCTTATATTGTTAATATGAATATAGCAATGTATGAGAGAACCACAAGAGTTCCAAGTAAGTTTTGAGGATTTGGACAAGTGATACTAAGTCCCTTTTAAACTTTCACCTTCGACGTTAAGTATTTATAACAAAACTGTTCATGTCCATATAATATATATTAGTGCGTTAATGACAAAGAGAACTACAATATTCATGATATTATTCTCATGATGTACATATATTGAACTACCACCCCCCCTTAGCATGTGCTTAGTATGGTAGTTATTAGTACTTCGTTATTCATATTCCAAGCTATGTCATAAGTTAATTGAACACCTTTGAATTGATTTAATTGTATTTGTCATACATAGTATACTATTTTGAATTCTTGTGCACAAGTAAAACAATTCAAATCAAATTAATTAACTAGCTGTTTGGTATGTTAAAAAAAAGGTAATTCAACTTCGAGTCATTATTCTTTACCATGTTTATAAAACACTGTACTATAATTATTTTCAAATTTACCACTTTAGAGTTAATTTGATGCAGATTACATTTTCGTTACACTGCAAATGTTTTGAGACCCTATCAACTGTTCTTAAACATAAGATGTTGATGTACTGTCATCTAACAAATAATTACTTTAATTGATGAAAAGTAAACAATGTCATGTGAAAATTCGTGTGGTATTATGTTACAATGTGAATGGTATAATTATACAGTATAGTGTTATACGCTCTTTTAATTTTTGGACACCGTTATCAAGCACTAACCCAACGGCATTTATATATGTTCAATTCCATTACTTGACGTGTATCAGTACTATTTCTTTTTAACATTATGCAATATCTGTAAAGGCCTTAACAGTAGGATGCCTATACCTAGTTTGTCGTTTGGACTCTGGCCACAACTCGACAAACATTATGTCTTAATCTGTTTAATCAATACATAAATGAAGTATGTGTACGTAGTCTGAAATATTGATGCTGTTCGTTTGGACGCTTGGTGAGTATTTCATTATAAATACTCAGCGCCATCTTTAACCTATATTTAAGGACATTAAGGACAAATTATTAAGTCAATGACTGAAGTATTCCTAGTTGATTATCTCTATATAACATATTGTAAATGTCTGTGGTCTCTATTAAAGGGGTAGTTTAGTTTTGGTAGAGAGGCGCTGCACATCACATTTTTTTGGTGAGGTAATGCAAACCTGAGTGTTGAACTTTAGAGAACATGCAATTTGAATGGCAGAATAAACTTTATTTGGTCAAAATCGGTCCAGAAACGGCTGAAATATCAATAAATATACAGCCTTGGCAACAATTATCAGCACCAAGCACCAAGCATTTGTTCGAAGTTTTACGCTATTTTGTAAATTTTATGATATTTTAAAGACAAACTAATTAATGATATACCCAAAGGGGTATCCTCAATTGTTTTAGTGCATACGTACCACAAATTGTATGCCTTCAATTGATTAAAAACATGAATTTTATACAAATTGTATGGGTTTTGTCCATTACTTCCATGTATACTCCGCAAAAAAAGAAACTGGACACTTGTATAAGTTGAAATATTTCATATTAATGTACGATAAAGTGTACATGATCATATATCAAATTAAAGGGAATTTAGTCCTATACATGCAGGGAATAACTTAAAGGTGTAGTCGTTCATGCATGAAATGCCATGGTCAATTAACACTAGCAAGGTCTGTTTTCAAAAATAGCAAAACAATGGAGGACCACACCATTCGACTGAAATGATAGTAAGCGTTTCACTTAAAACAAGATGAGCGGGGCAAGTAAATTATGATATTATTCAACTTTATTGTTATGAACAAACTCTGGAAATACAAATTTGTCAATAAAACAGGGCCAGGTTATGAGAGCATTATCATACTGGTCTGTATTACAGGCATGAAGCTTGTCTATTTCATGTGTCCCCTGTAATTTTAACCATAATTACCTAGAGAAATGTCATGATAAAGACTGCCCAAATGTTTGACCAAGGGTGACTTCAGGTTTTGAAGATCTTTGGACTACGGTATAATTCTTGAGAAGAATTTATACCATTTCCATGCTGAAATAAGGGCACAAACTGTGGTTTTGACTAATAAGGCTTTGCCATTGAATTCCTCATTTTGTTACTTTTGGATGAAAATAACACCTATAACGTTCACAATTTGTCTTCATTTATACTCTTTATTGAGATGAAGATAGAAAAGGTCACATTTGTAATGAAAAATTATGCCATCTCATGAATATAGCGTTTTAGATTATGCTTATCAACATTTATATGGTTGAGTGGATGTTCCAGTTTTGCTATTTTTTTAAACAGACCTTGGTGTGGTTAATTGACCGTGGCAAGTCATGCATGAATGATTTCATCTGGATTTCATGCGAATATTGAAGAGGGTAATTTTATCTTTAATTTGATATACAATATCATATATTTTATCGTTAATGAATATGAAATATTTGGTCTCATACAAGTGTCCAGTTTCTTTTTTTGCGGAGTATACATTAAAGGTATGGGTTTTCCATACATTTTTTTAAAACAAAGTGCAATATTTGTTGATTTTCCCATGCAAGTTGTGATTTTATCATAGACAGGTCTCCCCAGTTCCTAGTGTAACTTGTCTTAGCACTTTGATTCTTGGTGAGAGTTGCCGAAGTGGCATAAAACTCTGTTGGAGAAGCAAATAATATTTGGATGCTGACTACCTGTGCTTTAGCAGTGTACCAGGATAGAATCTAACTTCACCTGGTCTTACTTCTTTGATAAGAGCGATTGACTGTCACTTGGCAACTCTAATCAATAATTAATTTACTCATGAACAAGCCCTACAAAGAATGGAAAGAGATTTCTATGATATAAGCATTACTTGCAGAAAAAATTCTTGAAATGTTCCACTATGCATTGAAAACGTGTGTATAAAACCCATACGTTTTTATGGTAAAAATCCACGCAAATATTCATGAAATTTTTGTTTTCTTCAAATTCAAGACATCAAATCTGTTGAAGGCATTCCTAATCCCATTGACTATACCTCCTTTTATATTTTATGAGCTTTTGTTTCTTTAAAATGTAATTAAATTGACAAAATAGTGCAAAACATCTCCAAAAATGAGCAAAAAGTGCTTGGTCTAATAATTATTTCCAAGGCTGTATATGATCTTATAATTTGTTTGGGCCCAAATAATAAGATGAATTTTTCAAAAAAAAAAAAAATGCATACATTTTTTCAAAAATTTTCAAAAGCGTTTTTTAAATAGTTGTTGATGATCTCTCTATTTAATCATGATTTCAATAAAACATCACATGCATAATTTGGTATGAAAAATGGTTAAAACCAATGCCTTTTTAGAGAGCGCCCTCTTGTGTTTTAATGGCTCTTTTTGAATGATAATTGTCGTTTGTAATTTTGTATACCTTTCTAGCATGTTGGAGTTATAACTATTAGTTTATAATGTTACTGTCCAGGTTTGGTTACTAAAGTTCAGCCTTACCAAAACTGTACTACCCCTTAAAAATCCTTACTGCGCTCTATATCCCGGTCACGGGGAAACTGTTCGATGAGTCAATCATGCATATGTTGGTACGCACTGTGAGCGATGATTATTTATGCGATGATCATGGAAAGCTCATTGACATTGAATAGATTACGTGCTTACTGTATACAGGATCATATGCCCGCACGCGTGGCGCCGTGGAGAGGCGCTTGGCCACTTGTGTTATTAAACATTTATAGTAATTACGTTTTTTTTTAAACTACATTTTTGGTGTATGGTATTCAGACAAAAAAAAGAAAAAGACTTGGGTATGAATGGACAATTTATTAAGATAATATTGTAATTGCTGTTGATGAATCTGTAAAACTGTAAAATGCATACAATGATATTATTTTTTTTGTTTTCGTAAATCAACATGTTCATGGGTAATGTAATGATAAAATCAAACAAAATCGAATATTAAAATAAATATAAGCAACAACAATGTACATTAGTATGCATGCATTATTCTTTCTTTAGGCGTTTGCATCGTCATTTATATATCATTCGTCTCAATATGAAGTGGTTAGTTCCAAAAAGCGCTAAATCCACTTTCTATACAAATTGAATCAACGATATTAGTGCATTATATACGCTACGTAGATTCCGGAAATCCAAGTCTGGACCAATTACAGAATCAAAATTTTTAAAATCGAACGTTCCATTTTCATATTCCCACATTCATGTGTACAAAGTTCGACAAAGAAACTTACATTTATACTCAGTTTAAACAGTGAACTTAGCGCATTTTAGAATTAAGCTCTTCATAATACGTTTATATTAATAACGGACTAATCAACTGTCTTCCACCTTTGTGTGTATGATTTGTTGACATTGATGCAATTAATCACCTGTTTATGTAATAATGTGTTAAACTACACATGTATACATATCTATACATGATTATTATGCATACAATATAACTTTCATTATTTTTTAAAAATTTATTTAAGAGTGTACAAAATCCGCTTATTCTTCTTAAATATTGCAAGTTTTTGTTTATGATTTAGCCTAATTATGAAATACTTTATCTATAATAAACATCATTACAAGCGATGTTTAGTGGTAAGCTAACAGAGGCAGAGTGGACATTTCATATTTGTAAAAAGGCGTTTGAAGTAAACAAGAAAAAAAGGAAATAAATGAGAAAACAAATTATTCTAATAATAAGCTACCAAGCTGAAGAGGCCTGGGTGGTGGATCCAAAACACATAATCCAAGAAAAAATGTTAAATTGCTCATGCTTGGACTCTCTCGGGGGTTGACTTGGCCCTCATGACACCACTCTCAAGGTTCAAGGTTTAATTTTATTTCATTTTCAACAAGAAAAAATACATATATTTACAATGAATAAGTCACACAAAAATTTGATAAGATATACAAGTTGAAATTTCAAACAAGTGCATGTTATTTTACATTGCCAATCAGAATTAACGTTCATATAATTATTAATTAAGTTACAACGAAATGTAGAAATAATCATGTCATATACGCGGAATCAGAAAGGAAATAAATGTTGTTGTATGTTGAGATTTCAAGTGAAAATGGAGGGATCCACTATAGGCACGGCTTGTAGAATGTGGAATTCCTAAAAAATTCATGTTTTACAAAATAATGAGAGTATCAAATATGGAAAAAATAAGAAAAAATAAATAAATAAACAAGATAACAAATATACAGTGTAATATAATAAAGAATGTAATTTTTACAAATCTGTTTGCTTAGGATTCAAAATAATGTTGTGCCTACGGAGACTAATAGAGAGAACATGTATGAACTGTAGCTTAGCTCCATCCTCAGTGTGCTTGAAATAATACCGCTAAGGGAGAAACCAGTCCTCAAAATATAATTTTAGCTTAGATCAGTTCAGTTCAGTTTATTTCAATTTCCAACACTATTCAAAGGGATAGTGGAGTTGTTTCAAAGAGGGCGCTACACAACATATATTTTTCTGTTAGATAATGAATAATCGAAAGAGCATACAATTTTAAATACACAATTATTTGATAATTTTGTACCAGCCGTTACAAAATTAAAAAAATGCTTCCTCTTTTCAAAAAATTACAAAAAAGGTTTTAAAATAGTTGTTGATAATCTCTCTATCTAATCACCATTTCAACAAAACATCACATGCACAATATTTTATTTAAAATGGTTAAAACCGATGAGTGTTGAGAGAGCGCCCTCTTGAGTTTTAACGGCTCTTTTTGAATGATAACCGGCTTTTTACTTAGTCATTTGTAATTTGTTATTCTTTTCAAGCATGGTGGAGTTATTACACTTAGTTTGAATGGTAATGGTGCAGGTTTGGGTTACTAACGTTCAGTTTGACCAAAACTGTACTCTCTTTTCCAAAACTCAACCAACCCTTTAAAATACATACCATGGTACAACACATAGGGAGTTGACAGGTGCACAATTAAACTAGCTGAGTTAAATGAACTATATAGACTAATACTGCAAATTACAAATTTGCCCCAAAATAACATAGGCCAAACAGGGTGAACTATTTAGTAGGTAATATATGAATGCCCCTCTAGACATAGTGGTTACGAAACATTGTTTTCACGAAATAGCCATCATCTAAACTAAACTTAGACCCCGTTTACAGTGAAAAAGAGGCCGGGCCGAGACGCGTCTCGGCCCGGCCTTTTCTTCACTGTAAACGCTCAAAAGGCCAAATGCGGGGCCAAAAGTGGCCGCGCATTTGGCCCTGCTCTGGAGGTAGTCTCGGCCGCGGCCGAGACGCGTCTCGGCCCCGCCTTTTCTCACTGTAAACGCACGCAGGGCCAAATGCGGTACCAAATTGGGAAAACAATTCATTGCAAATAACGCGCCTTTGTTCTGTGACCCCGGCGTGCCTCCAAAATAATGGTTTGTTTACTGTGTTTGTTTACATGCAGAGCGCCACTACGACAAGATATTGAAAGGGCGGCCAGGCCCCGCCACTGTAAACGCACCAAAATTGGGGGGGCCGAGTACCGCAATTTAAGCAGGGCCGAGACGCGTCTCGGCCCGGCCCTGCACTGTAAACGGGGTCTTAGAATAGAACTAAGCTAATGTGGCTCATGAATAAAGGCCCTGGTAAATATAGTTACATCTGAGTTGAATTTTGCGACCAGCAAATTGTTTTGTTGTTGCACGTGTTAAATTTTCCAATCATTTTTTTTTTAATAGTAAATATATAATCCATTGCGGATATAGTATCGGAAATAATATCGCTAATGATATTCGCTTGTCTCGCAATGTAAAACTAGGAATCTAAACGATCACGACGTTTCGTATGCTACTGCAATACTTTGTCAAATGATAATATCGAATGTAGACACTCGGCTTTTTATGCTCTACCGTGGCTCCAAACATCACAATCTCGCATGAGCGATTGCGTTCCTGATAGGTCCTGATAGGTCAAACCAACGTAAATTTTTTTTTTGTTTTTTTTTTTTCCCTCCACAGGGCATTTATTGGTATAAGTAAAACAAAATTAAACATAGCATGACATTTACAAGCATATCATAACAATAACAATAAATGAACCATAAATGAACCGTCGTATAATTTCTTTGTATAAATATAACTAATTAAACAATATCAGAAAACATACTTCTCAAGGAAAACCATTTTTTATCAAAGTATTTACCATGACCTTTCAAACTAAATATATATTTTTCATTTTTATAATATGAAATTGAAGCTGATTTAAACTGAGAAAATACAGGTATTTTATTCACTAGTTTACTTCGAAATATTATTTGCTTACTAACGAACAATAAACAGTTTATTGCTCTATTATTTAAACCTCTTAATCCAAACAATATATTTTCATTTGTAAAATGTATGTTACAACCAGCACTTATGTTAATCCATCTTTCTAGTTTTGCCCATATAATTTTAACAAATTGACAATCACAAAATAAATGAGTAATTGTTTCAGTATGAGCATTACAAAAGGAACATAATTCAGTTTCAACCATGTTCAATTTAAACAATATGTCGTTTGTAAACAAAATTCTATGTAATATTGTAAATTGAAACCAACGTAAATTAACATCAATAGAACAATTAAATGCAAGAGCACAATACTTCTGCCATATAGATTCATCAATATTAAAAAACCTTTTCCATTTTGTATAGCTTTTACATTCTTCCCTTTTTTGTTGTAATAATAAAGCATATATATGCGAGCATCCTTTTCGAAATTGACAAATAAGGGAAATTAAATCTAATCTTAAAGGCTGTTCCATTTTCACAAAAATACCACAACGGTTATTGAAACCAGATTTAATAGCTTCACATAGGCCAAAGTATTGCAAAAAATTAACTGTAATTTGATATTTCAATTTAAATTCATTGAGTGACAAAAAAGTTCCATCTTCATCTAACAAATCGTTAATACATATTATACCCTTTTCGTACCAAGAACTATAAAATACACACACGTTATTCACCTGAATATGACTATTAAACCATAGAGGCTGACAAGATATATCGCGAAAACTTTTAGACTGTAAAATACTATAAGCCAAAAAAACATTTTTCCAAAAAGGGTTAGTTGCACCTATTGACAATCTTAAAAAGTGAACATCACCAAAAGTAGGGTTCAATTGACAATTTTTGGGCATAAATGTATGCATTAAATTATCAATAAAAGAATCTATATTACCAAAAAAGTATCTTCTCATCCATGATATTTTCAATGAATGAACATGTGAGTATATATCTATCATTTTGGCTCCTCCCAAATGATAGGGTTGTATCATTTGTTTCCTACTTATTTTGTCAGGTTTATGATTCCAAATAAATTCAAAAAATGACTTTTGTAATAATTTCATAATTTCATCAGAGGGGTTCGGTAATGATAAAAATAAATAATTTAACTTTGATACTAATAAGGATTTTACAACTATTATTCTACCAAACACTGTTAACGATCTTTTCAACCAGAGAGTCATTTGAGAGTTAATATGTAAAATTTGTGTATAAAAATTATGATCAACCATATCGTGCAAGTCACCCGAGAAATCGATGCCTAAATATTTAAAATAACCATCAAAAACCCAATCTAAATTTTCTTCCGTACACAAAGAATCTTTCCTTTCTTTATATCTCCCTATGCACATTACTTTAGTTTTGTGTTTATTTAAACTCAACCCTGATGCAGCTTCAAAAGTATTTAAAATTTCTATCGTTTTCTTCAAATCATCTTCTGTACCATCTAAAGTAATTAGAGTATCATCAGCATACTGAATTATTTTGTGCTGAACATTTGCTATTTTTATCCCATTTATACCATCACATTTTCTTACCATTATACTTAATATTTCTGCACATAAAAGAAAAATGTATGGAGACAGAGGGTCACCTTGACGACATCCTCTTTCTATATTAAATCTGTTTGTCATATGACCATTGACCATAGCGCATGACGATGCATTCTCATAAAAAAGTTTAATCCATGATTTTATTGAATCACCAAAATTAAAAAAGTCCAGAGCCTGAAAAATAAAGTCGTGTGATATTGAGTCGAAGGCTTTTTCAAAATCTATTATCAACAAAAGTCCAGGAATATCATTTAAATCCGTGTATAACATCAAATCAAACAAAAGACGTATATTTTCCCCAATAAATCGTCCAGACATGAAACCCTTTTGACTTTCATTAATCACAAAAGGTAATATTTGTTTAATCCGGTTTGCAATACAAGATGAAGCTATTTTATATATAACATTTAATAAAGAAATAGGTCTCCAGTTTGATAACAATTTTCTATCTTTATTTCCTTTTGGTATTAATGTAATCACTTCCATTTTATGCGCTTCAGTAATATGACCATTAAAATATGCATAATTCAATGATCGAAGTAAAAAATACTTTATACTGCCCCAAAAAAACTTTAAAAATTCAACTGTAAAACCATCCATTCCTGGAGATTTATTATTTTTCATATTTGTAATAACTTGAAAAACCTCGTCAATTACCAAAGGACCTTCTAAAGAATCTTTCATCTGCACATTCAATTTCGGGATGTTTCTTGATTGAAAAAGATCCCAATCAAAGTCGGATACAGGTTTATGCTTATATAATTTAGAGTAAAAACGATGTACTTCAAATGAAACATTTGGATTTTGAATTGTATTACCTTGATCATCAATCAGTGTTTTAATTTGTCTATTAATACGATTTTGTTTTTCTAAGTTCAAAAAGAACTTTGAGGGTTTTTCACCAAACTCCATCCATTGTAACTTTGAACGAAGAATTGCGTCATCGACTTTTTGTTTTCTTAAATCTTCCAAACTATTCTTTTTATCTTCCAATTCTTCAATAATATCTTTATTATCTAAAACATAAATAATCTTATTTTCTAAATCACTAATTTCTTTTTCTAATTTAGTTTCATTTTTCATACACCGTTTTCTTTTCATACTTGAATATGATATTGTCTCACCTCTTATCATCATTAATAATGTATTAAAAAATAACTGATCATCTATAGAAAATCTATAATTTTCAAAGTTACATTTATCTAAGTCTAATTCATCATAAGACACTTCATCCACCGAATACATTACAATATTCTCTTTAATTACATGTTTAACTTTCTGTACATATTCTTCATCTTTCAACAACGAATTATTAAATTTCCAATAACCTTTACCTGTATGTATCTTTTCTAAATTCAAAGACAAGCATACTAATGAATGGTCTGTCCTATATCCTGGTAATATTTTCAATTTATCTATAACTGACATTAATTCTTTTGTAACAAGAAAACAATCCAATCTTGCCATTTTTACCGGATTTGGCTGTCGCCAAGAAAAACTTTTTTTTAAAGGATACAATTCTCTCCAAGGATCAATCAAATTTAAATTCTGTTTTAAATTACTAACTCTATTTTTTGCCAATGGGTTATTAATGCGAATATAATTGTAAGTGTCTAAATCAAAATCCTGTACCAGATTCCAATCACCACAAATAATAGTAAATGGGTTTTCAAATTCCAATATACATTTTTCTATCTGACCATAAAAAAGGGGACTGTCAGTGTTGGGACCATACAAAGATACTAATGTAATATCATAATCAAATATCCTAATATGGAGTACAACAAAATTTCCATTATCATCTTCTTTACTATCTAAAATATCGACTGTTATGCCTCCACTAAACAAAATTGCCACTCCTCTTGAGTTTGAAGCTTTACAACTAATAAAACATTGACCACCCCATTCTTTTTTAAGGTTTTTTCGATCTAAATCAATAAAATGCGTATCTTGTAAGCAACATATATGATATTTATTTAATATTAAAAATTGAAACAATTCATGTCTTTTGTCCTTATTTGCTAGACCACGACAATTCATAGAAACAACATCTACCTTAGACATATATAACTGACATCATAAAGGATATAAATCCAATACACCCTGTGGAGATTTTTACAATTGGCACACACAACATTGAACATACACAAAACACATTTACACATATTACTATTCATACGCAAACTCAAGGAACTTTAAAAAAAAATTAAAAAAAGCTCCGCAAATTGACCATGGAATTTTAAAATAAAGGCTTCGTAAAGTCATTTGTATGATAATTCAAGATAACAAAAAATTAAAAATAAACCAATTAACAAAAAAAAAAAAATTAATTAAAAAATGTTGATAAATAAATGAATATTGGAAAAATAAGGAAATATAGAAATGAAGAAAAAAGACAAGTATCGAACTAGAAAAGAAGGCAGCAAGGACTAGGAGTAAGCAGGAATATCAAAATATGAATACCCTTCTCTAACATGTCTAAGCTTACCTCTAAATCTGAATACCCTTCCCTAACATGTCTAAGCTTACCTCTAAATCTTCCCATATTATTAGCTTCTTCTTTTTTTTAATGAGGAAAAAATTAATAAAAAATAAAAAATAAAAATATACACTCGCAATTGTACAAGAATTACAAGTGCCCCAGCATAACTACAATTAGAATCTCGCAGTTATTAGTTGTCAAAAAATCTCAATAAACTTCTTCACCCAACCCTTTTTTTCTTTCCAAATTCAAAAATCATAAAAGAGTATTAATAGCGTTTTAAACAGTCGCATTTAAATAAGCGAATTAAGCAGTATAAAAGTCATAATAAAAGTTGCATTCCAACCGGTGTACATACGATCGTCTTACATGTCTTTCAATAGACCGATTCGGTAATGCACTCCAACGGTACGCGCATGACGGCATCCCCCACGCCGGCTGGCCCAACCATAGCAACCAAGAACAGCAAGTAATAGCTAGTATAGCTTGCCGATCCTAGTCATTACAGCTAATCCCACCGACAAAGAGTCCGCCACCACAAGCACACCACCCTTATACAACACCGAATCGGTCTATTATATACACGGAGATTAAGAGAAAAAAAGAAAACAAAGAGAGAGAAAGAAAGCGGGAGCGAAGGAGGTCAACATCATGACTTCTGCGAAAAGGAAGAACTAAACTATAAATAAAGGAATAGAATTATAACGTATAATCAACAGTAAGATTAACGTATTTCAATCCCGATCCTTACTCATAAAACATCTGCACCTGTGTCATACATATACGTTTCAGTTGTATAACGGGTATGGTAGCGTAAAATTTCAAATTAACAGTCGTAATCTCTCCCAGTCGTATTTGAATGAACACATACACAGTGACAGTTGCCAATGTGTCAGGCCTTCCATAAACCATAATATTTACGCAAAATCTATTTATATCAATTTATATTTAAAGGGGCAATTCTATTATATTGAAACTAATTATTTAGAGGTATAACTGTTATATTATACCAACAAATCATAATTATAATTCAATAGTGCTAACAAAAATTAAATAAATGAATATAAAATTCAATGAAATTACTACTTTCTTTCAAAAATAACCACTAAAGAGAAAATTGAGCAATTAGTATAGAGGGCACTTCACAACATACCCCTTCATAAAACAATATAAACCTGACTATCAAATTTAAAAGAACAAACAATCTTGATAACAAACAAAAACAAAAAACTCCATTTAATCGAAATCGGCTCAGAAACGGCCGAAATATCCATACCAATCAAAACATATTTTAACTTTCTAGAGAATTATTATTATTTTAAGTTTTTTTTTTTTAAAACAACTTTTCAACAATTCATTAATAATATCTCCACTGAATCACCACTCCAACAAAACATTCAGATGTAATGCCTTGTTAAAACAACGACCCAACCGAGACACCACCAATAAACTGTTACTAAGTATGTTTTATAAAAAATTACTAAAACCAATATTTCAAAATAATAACAAGGGTTCTACTCAATCATCTGTAACTATGTATACCCTTCGTGCATAATAAAGGCAAAACAATTATTTTGCACCGCAATGGTGCTGGTACATATAAGCTAGTGTTCCTCAGACATCTATAAATTTCAAAATTTCTCATAAAAATAATGGAATCGTCCTCCGATCCAGACCATAACTATATTATATCTTAGACTCCACAATTATTGAGGTATAATATCTATGGAATGAAACATTTGTCATAAAATATCAGTAACACAAAGGCGTAATCAAATAGTTAGAGAGAAAATATAAATATACAACATCTGTAAGTTTCCGAATATATAATGTTTGTTTTAGTGACAATGTCCAGCTAATCATCTTACAGTTTGCGACATGTCCGTATGACGACGTCAAAGCATTAACGAGATAATTTCTTGAGTCTTTATCTCTCCTTCTATTTTCTTGAGTCTTTATCTCTCCTTCTATTTTCTTGAGTCTTTATCTCTCCTTCTATTTTCTCTCACGATGTCTTTGTCTTCAATAATGACATTCTTCTTGAATCTCAAATGAATAACCTCTTTCTTGTGTTAATGTCACACAATTATTTAAAATAAAATCTCTTAGCGATTTCAAATAGCAAAAATAAAGTGATTATAGTACCGGCATCTGTTCCGCAGGCTCATTCTGCACGCACAGTAATCCTATTAAGCAGGTCTCAAATATAAAGTTACTAAAAATGAACGTCATGGCCACTCATTCCTAAGATTTCTAATATCATGTAGGCAGCCAATTTCTGCTCTTGATTGTTGTACCACAACTCCGTTTATAAGCAACCATGGCAACATTACAAAGTGACAGGTCCCGTCACGCCTAAAAATACTCTTAATTACACTAAATTCACCATACGTTATATGTAACGCGTTTAACGACAATGTGAATTCTGGTTTGTTTATTTTCGTTTTTCCTAAGGTAATACGCACGCTACTCGATAATCACTTTCCAGGCGGCTACTGCTGGTGATCCCCTCATGAGTCATGTAGTATGTGCGTCGATTCAGCACCCAGTCACCACGCTACTCGATAATCAGTTCCCAGGCGGCTACTGCTGGCGATCCCCTCATGTAGTATGCGCGTCGATTCAGCACCCAGTCACCACGCTACTCGATAATCAGTTCCCAGGCGGCTACTGCTGGCGATCCCCTCATGTAGAATGCGCGTCGATATAGCACCAAGTCACCACGCTACTCGATAATCACTATCCAGGCGGCTACTGCTGGTGATCCCCTCATGAGTCATGTAGTATGTGCGTCGATTCAGCACCCAGTCACCACGCTACTCGATAATCAGTTCCCAGGCGGCTACTGCTGGCGATCCCCTCATGTAGTATGCGCGTCGATTCAGCACCCAGTCACCACGCTACTCGATAATCAGTTCCCAGGCGGCTACTGCTGGCGATCCCCTCATGTAGAATGCGCGTCGATATAGCACCAAGTCACCACGCTACTCGATAATCACTATCCAGACGGCTACTGCTGGCGATCCCCTCATGTAGTATGCGCGTCGATTCAGCACCAAGTCACCACGCTACTCGATAATCACTGTCCAAGCGGCTGCTGCTGGCGATCCCCTCTCCCTATGTTGAAGTTGTAGCCCCGTTCCCACCAGTCGAATTCTGGTTTGTTTATTTTCGTTCTTCATCATGTAGTATGCACGTTGCTCTAGTTGAAATCTCTTTTGTTTGAGAGCAGGAGGCAGATCCGTAACAATACGGAATTGGAATTGATGCTTTGTTTGCGCCTGGTTTCCCCCCGTACGGTCACCCCACTGTTTGCGTTGGTATTGTTGTAAGACGCGATCTCTGTCCAACATGGCGCCAAACCGCACAATGATAGGATTTGGGCTGTTCGGTCGATTGTCCCCGGGCGTAACACGTCTTGGAAGTCTATGGGCATTTGAAATGGGCATGTTCTCTGTGTCTCTTTTTGGGAAGCCCACTTCCTCAATCTTTTCTTTGACAATTTGTAAGATATTCTCGTCTTTTTTTTGTTCTACTCCATAGAACAACAAGTTTGCCTTTCTGTCATGAATTTCGAGTGCAATGATCATGTTTTTTAGTTCGCGAGTAGAAGTATCGTTTCGTTTTTTCATTTGTGGTAATGTTTCATTTTCAATCGTTGTTAAACGATTTGCCGAATCTTCAGCTGCTGTTTGTAAATCGGAAAGTTTTTGTTTAATCTCAGCAAATTGATCGTGCATTTTCTGTACATTTACATTCAGTGAATCTAGTTTTTCCATTACCTTGTCCATTGTGTGTTGGAATTCACTACGGCTTACCGTATCAACGTTGGAGTCTTTTGGTGGCGCCATATTCAAATCGCTGTTAATGTTACGAGCGGGGCTTGCTCCGTGTAGTGTATGTATCTCTGGCTCTGCTGACGTGGCGCCCGATGTGGTGTCTCGAGTAGCTTGACAATTTTCCTTTCTCGGTCTTAAATCATATGGACTGCTTTTCCGCTGTTTCTTTTCAAGTTTTTTCCCTTTCACCATATTCTACATAGTGATTGAAGCACATTTCAGCGATAGAAGATTAGATAAAACAACGAAATTCCATGGTCAAAACTGCAGGCTTTAGCTTTTAGGTGTTCCCATTTCGAACGTGCGTGCGCCAACCTCGAACGTGCGTGCGCCAACCTCGAACGTGCGTGCGCCAACCCGAACGTGCGTGCGCCAACCACGAACGTGCGTGCGCCAACCTCGAACGTGCGTGCGCCAACCTCGAACGTGCGTGCGCCAACCTCGAACGTGCGTGCGCCAACCAATTTTCCAATCATGACGAAATAAAGCGAACATCACATCCTGCATGGCACATTTTATCCTTTTTCATTTAAATTACCCGTAGACCTTGTGCATAGCCCACCCCTTCCCCGTAAGCTACGGGTTAATGAAGTGAGATAAGAGATAACATCAGCTTGTTGAATTGTCGGATGTGACTCTAGGGAATACCCTTTAGCAAAATATGGAACGGTGTTACGCAAGAATGATTGCCAATATCATTGTAAATGTACGCGTATTCGAATATGATACATATGATACATATCTGCGTGTAGGATTCAATTGCAAGCGTGTAGTTAAAGGGATAGTTGAGTTCTGGTAAAGAGATTACAGTTTTGGTCAAACTGAATTTTAGTAACCAAAACCTGCACCATTACATTACATATTAAAGGACAATGAAATCCAGACAAATTGTTGTATGCACTATAAGCCACTTAATCAGATGAATAGTCCCTGAAAATATGAGCACAATCGGTCAAGAAATAAGAAAACTATGGCTCTTTGACAAGAGCCATTTATTTCTACGAGTGCCTAAAATTGGCAACGCGCTCTGGCAAAGTTGTGGACAACTCCCCATACATTTTGTACACAAAATTTCAATTTTGTCCAATTTTCTCAAAATTAATGTTTACCCTTCGTTTGATTTCAACATAATTATATGTTTTGTAGAATGCATTTATAAATAACATATCATGAGTTGGGGGAATGGAAAAGTGTGACTATGAAGAAAACTGTAAAAATGGGAACATTTGTGTACAAAACATATGAAGAGTAGTCCACACACTTATCAGAGTGCGTTGCCTATTTGAGTTCCCCATAGGAATAAATGGACATCTTCAAAGCGCCATAGTTTTCGTGTTTCTTGCCCGATTATGCTCTAACTTTCAGAGATTTTCCTCCTAATCTCTTCACGTTTATGAAAGCAACATTTTGCTTGGGTTTCATTGTCCTTTTTTCTGAAAACTCATTGGTTTCGACCATTGAAAATAAAATATTGAGCATGTAATGGTTTGTAAAAATAGTGATTAGTGATTAGAGAGATAATCATCAACTATTAAAAAACTTCTTTTGGACATTTTTGAAAAGAAGAAGCATTTAACAAAAATGTTAACGGTTGGTTCATAATTATTGAATACTTGTGGGGCCTCACATTTATTACAAATTGTAACGTTTATGGATATTTCAGCCGTTTCTGAACCAATTTTGATAAAAACAAGTTTATTTTGTCACTAAAATATTATGCTTTTTCAAATTTGACACTCAGTTTGTCATTATCTCACACAAAATTATTATGTCTAGCGCCCTCTCTACCAAAACTCAACTATCCCTATTCCCTTTAACGTCCGACTATGTTGAACAAAGCACCTTTCATTGCAATTACAGTAACATACCGCTTATCTTTCGGCGAGGCAATAATAATGGCAACGCTGCTGAACGTTCCATATAGCTTCATCTCGGCGATGGCGGATTCGATGTCGTTTCGCGAGCGCGTCGTCAACTTCGTTCATCGTTTCGTGGTGCATCCCATCTATGAGTGGTATCTGACTCGACCCATCGTCGCCATCCAAGACGAGTTGAAATATCAGACCGGACTTGTCTTTCGAGCAGCTGATCTCCAACGCAGAGTTGTAGCTTGTTTAGAGTAGCTTCGACATCGAGTTCGCCCAGCCGACAGGGCCTAAGTTTATTACCTCCATTTTTCTCCACAGATTCCGAATATATAAATGTTTTACATTCATCATGCCTTGTTGGTCTGTTACCATACTGTATGTCATTCTTATGTTACATATCATGTCATTCTTATCCCATTTGGTCCCTTTTCCTTCCATTTTTTCTAATCGGTTTGTTTTATTCTCCCACTCTCATATCTTTCATTCCCACCTAGCGATTTTCCCTTATTCATGTACTCTATATATCGCCATTCTGACTTGTGCATCATTAAATCCAGATGCACCCCCCCCCCCCCCCCCCCCTCCCCATCCCACTCAACACTGCACACCAGCACTAATCCCCTGTCACTTGCCATTCATTGTATCTTTCCACTATCCCACCTACTTTGTTCCATATCCTGTTTGTCCAGTGCTCATCTCATGTATAGCCCCCACTTGATACATTCTCCCATCCCCAGTAGCCCTCATCAGCACTATTTCTTTTGTTTCTGTCTACTCTAGCCTGCTACTGCATTTATACCTTCTCCATTGTAGTCCTCCATTAAGTTGTTCTCGTTCACTCCATCTTGTTGGTGGTCGCACTTTCCACGGGGTCCGTTTGCTAGTCTTAAGGACCGCTAGTCATATAGGACCGCTAGTCATAAGGACCGCTATTCATAACGTGTAACTTCCGATACCATATGCCTTTATGAATAGTGACCCCCTTTTCGTTTTATGATAAGCGGTCCTTCACGTATAGGAAGTTCCACGTTATAAATAGCGGTCCTTATGACTAGCGAGGTTACCCCCATTCCACCTACCTGTGAATGTAATATAATTCCATGTTGAGAATAGTCAGTTGTCATTTGTTCGCCTGAAGTAGAATCTGCCAGATTCGATAGCTCGCGGCTTTATTGATTTACAAGCATTTTTTTTAATTATAACAATATCATCGAATATATCTGGGGCCAAGATTTATTACGATTGAATATTATATTGAGTGATATTTCAGCCGTGTCTGAACTAATTTTGATCAACGAAAGTTTATCCTGTCATTTAAATTGTATGCTCCTTCAAATTTTACTTTCAGTTTTCATTATCTCTCAAAAACCTTATATCGTGCGAATAATGACAAACTGAGTGCAAATTTGAAAGAGCATGCAATTTTAATGACAAATTGAAACTAATTTGATCAAACTCTGTTCAGAAACGGCTGAAATATCAATAAAAATATTCGATCGGAATAAATCTATGGTCCAGTTTAGCATCCCCACGCTTGATGATCGTTAGCATAACACTCAATGAACCGCGTCAAATTACTGTAGATTTGTTTTGTTGTCAAACGCGTTACTTAAGGGCCGGTCACATTTACGCTAGTGTACGTAGTTTAACGTAGTTGAAGGTAGTTGATCGTACCGGCATCCGTACCGTACCGTAGTTGTCCGTGATGCTAACTTGTTATTAACTCGGGTAGCCGTGATCTTCGATTTAATTTGTTAACATGTTCAAAAGAGCAGTACGTTGAAGCCATCTGTAATGCTAACGTACTAAACAGAAGTCTAACGTAGTATAACATAGTCTGACGTAGTCTAACGTACTCAAACGTTCCCTAGCGTACCCTAACGTACTTTACCGTGCACAAAACCAGCGTTAGCACTCTTGGTCTAGGCATGTTTCAGCCAAAAAATTAGACACATTTCACAGAACTGCTCTGTTTGAAAAACAAGCGAACAATGACCGTACCACACCGCGGGCTGGCTGCATACTCCGTGCGGAGTTTCTAAATTGTCTGTAGTGACGTTCTTTAGCGTATTCTAGCGTAGTCTAGCGTAGTGGCTACCGTAGTATACCGTACTCAAGCGTAGTCAGACGTACCACTCCGTACCTGTCCGTGAGCGAGCTGCACCAGCATTAGCGTAGTCTAGCGTAGTTTTAATATCGTACTTGAACGTATTTTATCTGTACTCTTCTGTAGCTCATCACCGTACCTTAACGTAGTTCAGCGTAATTTAACCTAGTTTAATGTACTTACACCACGTCTGACCCACATTAAATTATCCTACGGATCACTACGTCCACTACCGCAAATGTGACCGGACCTTTAGCATTCACACTGACGGTGATCGTGTGAACCGTTTGCACATTTCAGAGGAGGTTGATATTGTGTTGCTTTGTTCCTTTTGTTGGTTGAGACGACAAAAGCATATTCTATACAAATATTTGCGAATGGCTTACATAAATACTCAAAATTCCCCATTTCGTGTTTCGATTTGTCAAACACAACATGTCATATCATGCTTTACCTTAAAGGGACAGTCGGGGTTTTGCATGCTGAAATGTGTCAAGACCTTGTGATTGTTTACTATGTAAACTATCAGCATTTCTTACATTGCACCTTCCAGTCTGCTGTTTTTATAAAATCTCAGCTCACATTAACGGTTTTGTTTTTAACACGTCGTTTCGAATTACCATGATTACGTTGCCAGTGCTTAGCTTCGTGTATACGATGGTTGGCTAAATTTGAATTCATAGAACAATTTCCCCCCCAGGTTAGACTGGACATTTGCCACACAATTCTGTTCATACCATTGTCTAGCTGTTAACGATATTATCAATTTAGTAATATCACTGTCTAATGTTATACCACTAAACTAACAAAATGTGAATAATTGTGACGAAAGCTTAGATTTTGCAAATTCCAAACTGGCCCTTTAACTCACACTGTGGGGAGCATGCAGTCGCTATAGTAAACCGTCTATATACATTCGACTGTTAAATTGTCTGTGGGCGCAGTCTTGTTCTTGTCTGTACCACTACTTACATTAAAGGGACGGATACACCAGTCCAGTCTGTGGATGCGGTTCTTTAATTTTTAGTCTATTTGCTGTCCTCAAAATTACAACTTACACTTGTGCCCACTTGTGCAGGTAAGCTGACAAATTTTGTATTTGTATTGCTACCCAGTAATTTGCTTGTTTTCTTAGTGTCTTGGTTGTTCGTGAACATTCAGTCATTCGATCTGAGGGGCAATATATATCTTGATTTGTTTTCATCAGTCTTATCAATCAACATGGCTAGTATTTATGCAGATACACAGTCGAATTATATTAGGGTGAGAGCGGTGTTGTATTATGTTATTATTGGGCGAATTAATTTGCCCTCATTCATTGAAGTGATTCTTTACTTTAATGTTATATCTAGCTATATGCATCGAAAAAAAAAATGTTGCAGTATTTATTTGCAGATAGAATCATACACAACTATGATTTTATTATAAATAGCAGGCAACAAAGGGTAACTCTTTCTCTATTCAACTGCTCCCCCCGACCCCCAACCCCTCCTCTAAAAAATGATCATGTTGTAAACAAAACAAACATGACATTTGTTTAATGCGTTGTTTTTCGGAAACCTGTCGGGCCTCGTGTCAAATATGCTACATGCGGAGGCATAACAGTATCGATTCAACACAAAGTATATGTCATATTACAGTATACAGTGTGGCCCAAACAAAAACGGAACGGGGCACTTCCCAAAATATAGTTACAAAATTATAGTATGTCCATCGGATAGAGTGAAAATGAAAAACAATACCAAGAACAGTCACTTTGGTCGTGTAGTTTTTGTTTTAGGGCGCTGTGAGTAACACCATGTCCGGTTCCCATTTTTGCCAATTTTTACCAAGTCAGTACCTGATAAATCGCACTTACTGCCCGTCATACCATTGATCAAGAGAGCAATCCACGCGCTATTGTTAGTGTGCATTCAGCCGTGTACCGAGCGGTGCCGAGAGAATGGGCATAGCTGCTCGATAGTATGTCAGGCAGTAAGTCTCATTCATCAGACACTGACTAAGTAAAATTGACACGAATGGGAACCTGACATGGTCTCAATCAAAGCGCCCTTAAACAAAAACTACAAGTCCAAAATGACTGCTCTTGGTATCGTGTTTCATTGGAAAAAAAACACCCTATTCGATGAACATAATCATTTTATTATTATATTTTGAGAAGTGCCCCGTTCCGTTTTTTGGGGGCCACCCTGTATAAAACTACTAGTGTTCGTGTTTCATAGACGAATTGGGAATTCAGTTACAACCGTCAGGTAGATCAGTTGTTTCCGAATTAAAGTCAATCATGCCCTCCTTTGAATTTGACATGGTATCCCCCCCAAAAAAAAAATTAAATAAAACTAAATTCTTTGATTGTATTGCATATTTTATATTTTCTGCTTCCTTTTCGATCGCCGTACAATTCCTCACGAGACAGTATGTTGTATCACGCCCTAACCCTGTCCTTCGTGGCCTGCCTGCACATTGCTACCTCACCGCTTCTCATGGCTAATGCCCGTCCTCCACCAGGTCTCGAGCCTTGGGATGTGACCGATGGGCCAATATTGGATGAGTTTGTCACTCCAGGCGAACCGATCCAACCGCCACCTGTAGACATGGTAGACCGGTGTGGATTGGGGCTTACTCTAACGCCCGCACAGCAGGCTCAGATTCAGGCCGCTCGCCAAAGCGGAGTCATCGACCAGCTACACAACAACCGCTCATTTGCATATTCTTACAGGTACGTACTGGGAAACGTCCCACACAAACAAACAATGAAACAAATATGCTTTTATCACCTCCACGTGAAATAATATTCTCATAACTTTGATGTTTGGACAAAACCGCATTTAAATGAATCGGTTCTTTGGTACTTAGCAATAGTCAAAAAGGAAACGATGGAATACAGAAATGCAGTAGACATAGAGTTATCTCTTATTCACGAATCGACATCGTAATATTATAACAAATTATGATGTTGACCGTCCGAAAGCGGGTCGAAGAAGTGGTCCCAAAAAAATAAAATTACATTTTATATGCCAGACAAGTTATGTCTAAAAGAACTCAGCATGTTATTTTGCATTGGTCAGCTAACACATGACAAAGATATTAAAGGGATAGTTCAGTTTTGGTAAAGAGAGTACAGTTTTGGTCAAACTGTTCGAAAATAATAAATCATTACAAAAGACTAAATAAAAAGCATGTTATCATTCAAAAAGAGCCGTTAAAACTGAAAAGGGCGCTTTCTAAAAAATCATTGGTTTCAACCATTTTAAATACATTATTGTGCATGTGATGTTTTGTTGAAATAGTGATTAGATAATAAGTGAGAGATAATCAGCAACTATTTAAAAACCTATTTTGTAAATTTTTGAAAAGAGGATTCAAGCATTTTAAATTTTGTTTTAAAGGTAAATGACAGTGGGAAACGCCCCACCCCCTACAAATGAAATGTACGCTATTATTACCAACCACGTGAAAGAATATAGTTTTACTAATATGGGATTATACAAATTTGGCCAAGAAACCGCGTACTAATTGATATATTTGCAAAATTAGAAATTCACCGGTTGCGGATTGATATCGCCAACGCGGAATCACGCATACGCTACGTGTAAATGACCGCGTACGTTCGCTATACGGGCTTGTCCCCAGCTTGTTGATATCTCCAGTCCAGCGCTAGCGGCGCGGACAGGACTGTGCGAACGGGCGGTGGATTTATACATTTCACGGGCGGACATTGGATTTCTTCCGATGTTTCTGCATTTAACGCATCGTTAGTTTCGGATTTTACCACACAAGCCCTTTTTAGATACTTATTCAACAATATTGATCAATTATAAATGTTTTCTGTAACTTTCCCAAAACTGTTATTCATCTTTTACATCTGGTTCAACATATTTGAATAATTGTGGGGCCTCACATTTATTACAAATGGTTTATGAATATTTCAGCCGTTTCTGAACCGATTTTGATAAAATTCATTTTATCATGTCATTAAAATTGTACGCTCTTTCAAATTTGACACTCAGTTTGTCATTATATCACCTCTATACTTCTATGCCTCTATACCAAAACTCAACTATCCCTTTTACTAGGGGCAGTCACTGTGGAGTTCCGTCTAGCGGAAATAAATTACCCCTGGCCCTGGTGTCGGAAGGAGTGCCGGTGATACATCATGAGGTTTAGGGAGAAAGGATGGACACGTACAAAACAGCTGAGATTTTGATAGATAGTCGAAGGAAAGAAGAGAGAAATCGAAATGATACAGCTATAAAATAACATGAACGTAGACAAAGTTCATATTAACCGCGTGCGGAACCGCACTATACGCTATGTTAAGGGCCATGTGGTATGCGGGCTTATCGATATCTCCAGCCCGGCGCTAGCAGCGCGGACATGTGCGAACGGGCTTGGGATTTATTCAAAATTTCACTGGTTGCCATTTAATTTATTTTCATATTTCTGCATACTAACAATATTTAAGGAATCCTTAAGTTTTGGTATAGAGGACGCTAAACAAAATAATGTTTTTGGTAAATAATACAGAAACTGATTGTCAAATTGTAATGACATAATACACTTTACTATATCAAAATCGGTTCAGAGACAACTTAAATATATCCAAAGCGTGAAGCGAAAATGTATTGAATAAGAAGTATGATCAAGGTAATGTAGGCTTTCAATGTGTTTAATGGGACAGATCTGTGTGTGTTAGAACCTAACTTAGGATTTAAAGAATATGTTTTATTTCAGAACATTAACACAATGTAATTCTTTGAAAATAAATAGGTTAAGAATTTAATATGTAAAATGACGCGTCAAATTTTGTATTTCAAAAAGCACTAAGGGGCCTTGCAAAGTTAAACAAATTCCAAACATCCAAATACAATTTAGAAAAAGCTCACCCCCCCCCCCCCCCCCCCCCCACCCACCCCCTATCCAAAGTTTTTTTTTGTTGGGGGGGGGGGAAATCCATCTCCGACATGGACAGAAAACACTAATCATATAATGCCTTTTCGATGACTTCCGATCCAGGCATTCCTTCCGGGTCCCAGTATATGTGGCGGGAGACGAGTAAAGTGCAGTTTTGACACTAAATCTTTTTTTATTTTTTTTTTATTCATGTATTTATTAATTTGTATTTATTTATTTTAATATAATTGTATTATTATTATTAATTTTTTTTGTTTTAATTTTTTTTTAATGTTTTTATTTTTTATTTTTTTTTGGGGGGGGGGGGGGAGGTTTCCAATTTGTTGTTTAATACCCTGGCCCTGGACTGTTTTGATGTTTGGAAATTTACTTTGCTAGGCCCCTAAACCCTTGTTTAATTCCAAAAGGCGCTAAATCCGAACAAATTGAAAACATAAACAAAATATTTAAAAATAACTACTATAGCAGGATTTCTTTAAGCATTATTTTGATGATGTTTGGGGGTAGATCTTTGAACTGTATGAAAGTCTTCCAGTTTTGTTTGAGCAAAAAAAAGTGGTCTAACATAAAACCCTGATTTACTCGAAAACTCCCAAAGTGGATTTAGCGCCTTTTGGAACTAATCTCTTCATTTATAATCATTTGTAATTATTGTGGGGTCGCACAATAATTCGATATTTATGATCAAGCCGTTGAACCATAAATGCTTACACTTTTCAAAATGCAAAAATGATGTTTGTAAATATTTGCTGATGTCTATTTTATAATTATTTTAACAAAAACATCCCATGCACAATTTTGGAAATGGCTGAAACCAAAGAGTTTTTAGAAAGCGACCACCCTCTTGACCTCCGATTTAACGGTTTTTTGTAATGTAACAGGTTTGTATTACTTAATCGTTTGTAATTTACGTATTTACTATAACGTATCAAACAATATTTATATTGATGAGAATGCTAATTATCATTGTTAATGTAGCTTGTCTTGTCAAATTTATACTGTTGTACTAAAATTAAACCGTTGTCATGCATTATTACTTTAATTTTTGTTATCAGTCAACCCATCGTTACAGACATCACCGGGTTGCAGAGAGGTACCATTCTCGGTGCGACAGGTCAAGGGACACAATTTTCCAGTACACCGCCCCCTCTCGAAACACAACCGACATCCTTTAAACCCAGTGTGGCTGCCAGAGGGACTTCATTCACTCGTGCGTGTCCAGTGAATGAAGTTTTCGAGATCTTAATATTTGCCTTTAACGCAGATGATAAGCCCGTACAGATGGTGCAGGTTTGTGAAATGTATTCATGTATTTATCTGTAGAAGTTTGTATATTTATGTTTGTATTTGTTATGTATTACATATATATATTTATTGATACAGTATTTATTTGTTTTTATTATTATTTTTTTTAAATATATATATATATATATATTATTTATGTTTTCTTTATCATGGTATTCCATATTAAATAAAGCTAAACGACAATAATGGGAAACGCCCAACGCACACACACACACAAATGCTTTTATCACCTCCCACGTGAAATAATATATCATAACATTAATACTATTACTATCAGTATTAGTAGTATCATTATTCAAATTAGTATTATTACTATTTTTTAAGCTTATTAGTATTATCATTATTAGTATTATTATTATTATTATCATCATAATCAATGTCGTTGTATATGTTAGCAAGAACATGTTATAACATGTAAAAGCCCATTTACAGTCAACATGATGTATAATCGTTCATTACATACATGATGCTAATTTACATGTACATCAATTCTAACTTTATTGTCAATTATTATTGTCCACACTTTTAGTTGCCTGGTCAATACCAGTAGTCCGGCAGCCAAATCCTGATTTTGGGCCTAACCTTGTTTTGATGGAATAAGTTTTTTTTTCAATGGATTCCGATTGTCTAGGTATCTACTTTGAACAAGCAAAAAACTGGAGCTCTGTCACCCTTGAGCAATTTGAGATACAAGCAAAAACAAAATGGCCGCCAAAATAGCCTATTTTTAGGAAAATTTGAATTATTTCATAATACATTATGAAATATTGGCACTATAATGTGCTTGTACTTCACAAAGACCATTGTTAACACATTTCTGATGAACATACATGAACATAGACATAATTTGAATATTTTCCATTATATTTTTTGCTAATTTGCATATTCAAAATGGCAGAAAATACAAAATGGCCGCCAAGTAGCCTATTTTGAGTAAAATTTGAATTATTTCATAATACATTACGAAATATTGGCAGAGTAGTGTGCTTGTACTTCACTAAGACCATTGTCAACACATTCCTCATGATCATACATGTACAATCACATAATTTGAATATTTTCCATTTAATTTTTTGCTAATTTCCATATTTAAAATGGCGGATAAGAAACAAAATGGCCGTCAAATAGCCTATTTTTAGTAAAATTTGAATCATTTCATAATACATTACAAAATATTGGCAGAGTAGTGTTCTTGTACTTTACAAAGACTATTGTCAACATATTCCTGATGATCATACATGAACATAGACATGATTTGAATATTATCCATTTTATTTTTGGCTAATTTGCATATTCAAAATGGCGGAAAAAAGACAAAATGTGGGCCGCCAAAATAGCCTATTTTGAGTAAAATTTGAATGATTTCATAACTACATTATGAAATATTGGCAGAGTGGTGTGCTTGTAATTCACGAAGACCATTGTCAACACATTCCTGATGAACATAGACATAATTTGAATATTACCCATTTCTTTTTTTGCTTATTTGCATATTCAAAATGGCGGATAAGAAACAAAATGGCCGCCAAAATAGCCTATTTTTAGTAAAAATTTGAATTATTTCATAATACATTATAAAATATTGACAGAGAGCTAATGAGTGTGACCTCGGGTTCTTGACAGATGTTGTGCAGTGTGATAACTGTCCTGAATTCAATGGATATAATACACATTTGTGTCGCAATCAAGGAAAAGCCACATAACCCAAAACCAAAGCAGTGTATCTACCATTGATTGATATGCCACCAGCCCATCCAGACACGATCATGACAGCCATGACCAGAGCAAAGCAGTTAACAGAGAAAACATGTTACGGTTTCACTGTCTTCACAGCAGATCAACAAACTGTATATTGTTGCAGTAGGGTTACAACGGGCATATCCAAACCTATTTCCTTAGGTCATTCCAAGATTAGGGGGTATGCATATGCTGATGAGTTTTGTAGGTGCAGTCAGAACATTGATGACTGACTCGTGCCTTGCAGATGTTCTGTGGGTAAAATGCTTACAGGAAAAAAAAATTCCTATGAACATGAGAGCCATGCGCATGAGGAGCTACTGAGAGACATTGTTGTGCAGGGACACCTGAATTCTCACAACGTTCTCATGACAACGCTTGAGGACCTTGCAAAGAGAAGTCGCACAACAAAGATGTGGGTCGACAACCTGATCAAACCAGTTCTGATAATGATGCTGTATGTACGGGCTGAACGAGAAGGTGATTGGCCACTACACCCGGATGCAGTGAAGCTCATGATGCCCTACTTCTTTGCGTCGGGGACATGTGAACTATGCACGATACGGGTTACTCTACCTTAGACGTATGGAAGCCCAACTATAGGAGATGCACTCCATCATTTCATGAAAGGGTCTCATGTGATGAGACACATTAAAGGGTTATAGAATGGCATACCGAGCGACACATTCATCGAGACAACATTCATGCGATATGGGCATGGTAAAGCTGGTGAGGTT
The DNA here is from genome assembly GCA_037951105.1 of Echinarachnius parma. Taxonomy (NCBI): domain Eukaryota; kingdom Metazoa; phylum Echinodermata; class Echinoidea; order Clypeasteroida; family Echinarachniidae; genus Echinarachnius; species Echinarachnius parma. The sequence goes on from JBAMJV010005815.1 coordinate 100,266, forward strand.
GGCATCACTCTAAAGCCAGGAACTGTCTTTGACAGGTACAATGATTACAGTACCAAGTGTGCAACCAGGATATCGAGAGGCAATTGATAGTTTTCCAACTAAGTCCAACCCCAGGGTGAAATACCCATTGACTATATTACCAATTGAATTCAATTGGTAACCATGATTACCAAGTATATGTAAAATGAAACAATTACCCATTGAAACCCATGCCAATGGGTACCCATTGAATTCAACGGGTACCCATTGAATTCAACGGGTACCCATTGAAATCAATGGGTACCCATTGAAACCCATGCCAATGGGTACCCATTGAATTCAATGGGTACCCATTGAAACCCATGCCAATGGGTACCCATTGAATTCAATAGGTACCCATTGAATTCAATTGAATTCAATGGGTACCAATTGAAATGTTAACTGGAATTTTGTCCTGGGACTTCACCCCTTCCATCTCAGAAATTGACTCTGACAGTCACACAGAACAAGAAACAGATGATAAACATTAGTTGACAACATCTGCAAAGCGATGCAGGTTTCATCACAAAACACAAGCGGCACGATATGGCCACATCGCATGGGGAGGCTGATGTGATTATTGTGCAGGCAGTGCAGCAGGCTATCATGCTGGCAGATGAAGGCAGATCCGTCAGGGTGCTTGCAGACGACACAGATGTGTATGTTTTTATGCCTCCGCCAACGAAGTGGCCGGAGGCATTATGTTTTCGGGTTGTCCGTCCGTCCGTACGTACGTCCCGTTTTCGTTCTCGCGATATCTCAAGAACCAGTTGACGGATCAATTTCAAACTTGGTATGAGTGTACATATTGGGGTGACAATGATCTGATTAGATTTTAGGGGTCATGAGGTCAAAGGTCAAGGTCACAGGACTCAATATATATGCAAAAATGCCTCGTTCTCGCTTTATCTCAAGAACTGGTTGATGGATCAAATTCAAACTTGGTATTAGTGTAGATCTTGGGGTGCCACTGATCTGAGTAGATTTGGGGGGTCATGAGGTCAAAGGTCAAGGTCACAGGACTCAATATGTATGCGAAAATGGCTTGCAATGGCAAAATTTCAAGAACTGAATGTCAGATTTCAATCAAACTCGGTACCTGAATGTATCATAAAGAGTCAACGTAGCCATAAAATGTTGGGGTCATGAGGTTGAGGTCAAGGTCACGGGACTCATTATACATGCATGCAAAAAAGCTTGTAATGCCAAAATCTCAAGAACTAAATGTCAGATTTCAATCAAACTTGGAACCTTACTGTTTTTTAGGGAGCCATCAAAGATTGGGGTCATATGGTCAAGGTCACAGGACTCAAAATAAATGAAAAAAAAAAAAAAAAATTAAATCAGTGCATGTTAATTTGGGCTTGATATTAAAATCGCGTGATAGCGGAGGCATAATATTCGATTGCGCGCAATCGAAGATCCATCTAGTTCTACTTCATTTCTACCAAAAGCAAGGCCTTCAGTCACCCTTGATAATCGTGTCGCCAATCAAAGACATTGATTGATATGCCACAGTGGACAGACACAGAGACATATCATCCCTTCTATGTTAGCAGGTCACACACAGACAGGTTGTGATACTGTTGGTGCACATTTTGGAGTTGGCAAATGAACTTTGCTAAAAGTGCTGCGGCAGAAAAATGGGTTCCTTTTGCCATCGATTGGAGACATGGATGCAGAAATGGCCGACGCGATGAAAGATGCAACATCGCTCATAACATTATGCTATGGACAAGCTAAGGCTACGACAATGTCACCTGGCGTACTGGTGGGGGGGGGGGGGGGGGGGGGGCTTTGGGGCGCTTGCCCCCCAAAATAAATTCAAATCATGGCTTTTATCTAAATCGATAACATTGATTGAAATAAAAGAGTATTTCTTTAGACAAGAAAAGTCAGATTTTACTTCATGTCAAGTAAAATTTCCTTCCCAAGTATGCACAAGATTGCATAATTTCAATGAAAACACTGCAAAAGCACCTTTACCGTGCACCCACCAACCATCACACCCTCCCATCACCTTTCCCCCTCTCGGATATCGTTTCGCTCCCTTGGGAATCGGTCTTGTATACGTCTGGAATACAAGGTTCATGTTGCTTTGTCATACAATAATGCTTTTTTTTCTTCTTCTTTCGTTTGAGGCCATTTCAGCATCTAAGCAACATCATGCAAATTGTGCAACCACAGAATTGTGTCAGAGTCCAAGTTGTTTAAGTTGGGATTTGGGTTTGGTGCGCAGAGGATTGGGCACTCGTGGATGATGTGGGCCGCAGTTTGCTCAGGTGAGCCACATGTGCAAGCCGGAGAGGGTCTAAGCCCCCAGCGGTGCATATTGGCGTTGAACCGGCCAACTCCTGTGCGGAGCCTGTTGAGGGTTACCCAGTCTTTCCGTGGTAGGTCAGCACCTGGAGGCAGGCTAGTGTTGGGGGTCACTGTGAATTGCAGGGGTCGTGGAGTGTGTTGCCAGGCGTCCTTCCATGCGCTGAGGGTGTTGTATGTCCCATATTGCAGGGTTACTGCATGGCGGATGAATGGTCTGCGGGAACGCAGGCGTTGGGGGTCTGGTTGGGCGTTCTGGGTGATGTGGTGGAGGAGGTGTTTGGGGTTTTGAAGGGCCTTTTTCACTAGTTGCTGTGTGTGGTGTTCTCTCCGGTGGGCCGGGGGTGCAATGCCGGCGAGTACAGGCAGGAGATCAGTTGGTGTTGGTCTTAGGCATCCTGTTATTATCCTCATGGTCTCGTTGAGTGTAGTGTCCAGTTTACGAGAGTGCGTGCTCCGGCACCAGGCTGGGGAAGCGTACTCGGCGGTGTTGTACACTAGGGCAAGGGCGCCTGTGCGGAGTGTGGATGTTTTATCACCCCAGGAGGACCCTGCGAGGCAACGGAGGAGGTTGTTCCTTGCTGATGCTTTGGCACAGAGAGAGTCAAGGTGAGATTTGTATGTGAGCTGTTTTACCCCGAGGTATGTGGGAGAGGGGTTGTAGGGCAGGGGAGTCCCATTTACGTTGACTGTAAGCTGGCGGTTAGCATCCTTGGTGTTCAGGTGGAAGGCGGTTGCAGTTGTTTTTGCAGTGCTCAGCTTAAGTTTCCAAGTCTTCAGATATGTTACAATCAGGGCCATGTCCGTTGTTAGGGCGTCTTCTACTTTGGTCCAACTTTTGTCAGAGTAGAGGAGGGCAAGGTCGTCTGCGTAGCCATACTGTTGTGAAGCAGTCTTGGTCATGTCACTGATGTATATGTTGAATAGCATGGGTGCCATGACTGAGCCTTGGGGGAGACCGTTTCTGAGTCGTCGAGGGCGGCTGGACTGTCCATCGCTGGTCTTCAGGACAAAGCTGCGGTTAGATAGGATGTTGGAGATGAAACCTACGAGGTGACGGTCGGGTACCATCTGGAGTAGCTTCAGGGTGATTCCCTGGTGCCACACTGTGTCGTAGGCTGCAGTCAGATCGACCAGGATGGCACCAGCCTTGAGTCCGCTCTCGAAACTGGTCTCAATGTCGTTGGTCAGCTTGACTAACAGTGCTTCGGCCGCGGCGGAAACCTGCTTGCTCGTCGGGGAGTTGGGGGTCGACGATTTGTTCTAGCCGGGCCAGGAGAAGTCTTTCTAAGAGCTTGAAGGGAACACAGAGAAGGGAGATGGGTCTGTAGTTCTTGGGGTCGTCCGAGGGCTTGTTTGGTTTAGGCAGGGCGATGATGGTTGCCTTGCGCCAAATCTTGGGAATGGACTGGTGAGTGAGGCATGACGAGTAGAATGAGCAGAGCCAGGCCAGGCATTTAGGACCGCAGTGTAGTAGGAACTCAGGGGGGAGGTTATCAAGAGTGAAGGGTGCTGACAGGAGTCTGTCCACTCCTGGGGCCTGCCATATGGAGGTCATTTGCTTGGTCTGTCGAGTGTGGTACTTGTCTGCGTTGGGGAAACGACCGTTCTCGAGGAGTTGTTCTGCGATTGAGTTGGCGGTCACAGGGCATTTCTTTGGTTTGGGGTTTCTACCAGTGAGACGATTGAACGTTTTCCAGGCCAGTCTGCTAGAGTGAGTGAAGTCAATACCTTGTACTGTCTCCTCCCATCTCTCTCGGCGTTTCTTATCTAGGCAGTCTGTTAGGAGTGATGCCTTGGAAGCTGCTTCGTCGCCGGGTTCGGCCTCTATGAAATCTTTGTAGAGGGTGTCTCATTCCTCGTCCCATGAGGGGATGAAGCAGCGGCGAAAGTTACGTGGTATGGCACTCTTGGCTGCTTTGATGAGGAGATTGCACAGGGATGAGTAGGCATGGTCCAGATTGGGAGACGATAGAAGGGGGAGGCTGTCTGTTCCTGTTTCCACTAGGTTAGTGAATTGATCCCACCTGGCTTTGCGGAAGTTCCACCTCTTCAGTGGTTTGGTTTTGATTGGCTCTATTGTGCTCTATTGAGGTTCGCGAAAGCGAGGTCCGGGTTTGATGAGGTGTTCCATCTACCAGAGTGGAAGCTACCTGGTTCTTTGGGGTCAAATAGGAGTTGTAGACCAGTTGTGGAAGCCCAGTCTTCAAGCGCAATTCCATCGGGGTTGGAGTTGTTGTAGCCCCAGGTGGTGCTGCGGCAGTTGAAATCTCCTACGTATATACAGGGCGAGTCGAAGGCTGGGATGGTGTCAGGCTGTAGCCGAACGGGAGGGGGCTTATATATGTTGATGACTGTAGTGCCTTCAATTGAGGTTGCTGTCCACTCCAGGCTGGAGTCTGGAGGGCAAAAGGCAACTGCATTCCAGTTTGCTGAATTCTGGATGAAGGTGGCGATACCATGAATATCGCTCTCGGTATGGGCGGCCAGGGTGAAGCCAGAGATCTTCAGTCGAGAGGGGTCCTTAACGTGAGTCTCTTGGAGTAGTATGGCTGTGGGTTTGTGCGTCTGTAGGATGTGTTCAATGACGTTGGTGAGGCCTTCGGGTGATGCCCGCCCTGACAAGGGCGCGTGTTGAGGGTTGGTACCAGGCTGCATGCTTTGAGGTGGAGTGATGTTAGGATGTGGTGCTAATAAGCGGTGTTGACATGTTGCTGCTGCTGTCTCTGATTGTTGTCATTCGCCTGAGGAAACTTAGTTACCAGGGCCCACCACGAGGAGGTTGACACTTTTGATGCACTGTTTGAACTGAATATGTTACGTTGAGAATATTATTTTAGGGGTGCATTTTTGTTTTTCTTCATGAATCAATCATAACCTCTTCTGGTTATGACGATGATGACACACTAACGCACATTATACTACATGTCGTCAAGTCAGAATTTCCTTTCCAGTATGCACCAGATTGCACAGTTTCAAGTCCAAAAATGCAAAAGTTCCCTACCGTGGCAGGGGGGACACCCCCCTCCCGCCAATATTTCATTATGTATTATGAAATGATTCAAATTTTACTCAAATTAGGCTATTTGGCGTCCATTTTGTTTTTATTCGCCATTTTGAATATGCAAATTAGCAAAAAATAATATGGAAAATATTCAAATTATGTCTATGTTCATCAGGAATGTGTTGACAATGGTCTTCGTGAATTACAAGCACATGACTCTGCCAATATTTCATAATGTATTATGAAATCATTCAAATTTTTACTAAAAATAGGCTATTTTGGCGGCCATTTTGTCTTTTGTCCGCCATTTTAAATATGCAAATTAGCCAAAAATAAAATGGATAATATTCAAATCATGTCTATGTTCGTGTACGATCATCAGGAATGTATTAACAATTGTCTTTCTTGAATTACAAGCATCCTACTCTGCCAATATGTCCTTATGTATTATGAAATAATACAAATTTTACTCCAAATAGGCTATTTGGCGGCCATTTTGTTTCTTATCCATCATTTTAAATATGCAAATTAGCAAAAAATTAAATGGAAAATATTCAAATTATGTCTCTGTTCATCAGGAATGTGTTGACAATGGTCTTCGTGAATTACAAGCACACCACTCTGCCAAAATTTTGTAATGTATTATGAAATAATTCAAATTTTACTCAAAATAGGCTATTTGGCGGCCATTTTGTTTTTATTCGCCATTTTGAATATGCAAATTAGCAAAAAATAAAATGGAAAATATTCATAATATGTCTATGTTAATCAGGATTGTGTTGATAATGGTCTTCGTGAATTACAAGCACACCACTCTGCCAATATTTCATAATGTATTATGAAATCATTCAAATTTTACTCAAAATAGGCTATTTTGGCGGCCATTTTGTCGTTTGTCCCCCATTTTGAATATGCAAATTAGCCAAAAATAAAATGGATAATATTCAAATCATGTCTATATGTTCATGTATGATCATCAGGAATGTATTAACAATGGTCTTCGTGAATTACAAGCATCCTACTCAGCCAATATTTCGTAATGTATTATGAAATAATGCAAAATAGGCTATTTGGCGGCCATTTTGTTTTTATCCGCCATTTTGAATATGCAAATTAGCAAAAAATTAAATTAAAAATATTCAAATTATGTCTATGTTTATGTATGATGATCAGGAATGTCTTGACAATGGTCTTCGTGAATTACAAGCACACTACTCTGCTGATATTTCGTAATGTATTATGAAATAGTCCAAATTTTACTCAAAATAGGCTATTTTGGCGGCCATTTTGTTTTTGGCCATATCTAAAATTGCTCAACACTGACAAAGTTCCAGTTTTCTGTTTGGTCATCTGCAATGCCTAAGGAAAGAGAATCCATTAAAAAAAAAACTTACTTCAACAAAACGAGGTATAGCTCCGTGGCTGCCGGACTACAGTGGGTGTTACGACAACCTTGTCAACATGGGCAATCATTCCATGCCACTGCTTACGGTGAGGACACTACCGTGTACTGCGTGACTACTACGAGAATGGTCCCCGCGATCGTTATCCGGCTCGATGACCACTTCGACGCGGAGGATGATATAACAATCCAGAACATCGTGGTCGATTCGTGCACTAGTTCGGTTGTTATCTAACTATACTAAAGCCTTTTATCGAATATTATGTTAATTTCCGTTTGATTGTTCACCAAGTTTGAACAGACGTAGCATAAGCCTACAGGATAGTAACGGACAGTGTGGCGTGGATATATATAGGGTGGCCCAGAAATAATAGTACGGGGTACTTGCCGTTGTAAATAAACTTACAGGCTAGGTTCACTGGATATATACTGTTTTAAAAGGAAATTTGATAAGAAGAACAGTTAATTTTTTTGTTTTAGGGCGTCTTAAAGGGATAGTTGAGTTTTGGTAAAGATAGTACGGTTTTGGTCAAAACAATTTTTTAGTAACAACACCCTGCACCATTACATTACAAACAAATAGATATAATTCCACCATGGTCAAAACGTATACAAAATTAGAAACGCCTAAGTTAAAAGCCTGGTATCATTTTAAAAGCAGACGTTAAATCTCACAAGGGCGCTTTCTAACCAATCATTGGTTTCAACCATTTTTAATACAAAAGTGTGCGTGTGATGATTTGTTAGCATCGATTAAATAGAGAGATCATTAAGAACTATTTAAAAATATACTTTGTTTTGCAATGTTTTTCCAACGGCTGCTACAACATTGTTGAATTATTGTGAGACCCTGTAATAATTATAAATGATTATATTGATTGATATTTCAGCCGTTTCTGAACCGATTTTGATCAAATACAGTTTATTATGTCATACAATTGTATGCTCTTTCTAATTTGACAATCAGTTGTTCATTACTTCACATCAACAATCGTGCAGCGCCCTCTATACCAAAACTGAACCATCCCTTTAAGTTACACCATGTCAGGGTCAAAATCTTGTACATTTTTAGATAGTCGGTGCCTGAGAGATGCATGACATAGTACCAAGCAGCGACGAATACGAATACTTTTTATCGTGCTGTGTTTTTTGTATTGATTATTTTGACAGATTTAAGTTTTTGACAAATTATGTGGGCATGATCACCCCATGTCCCCTCCCCCGTTGCTACGTCGGCTCTGTTCGACTAACATGTCAATGTATAATAGTGATCCTGGCTCATCTAGGAGGTAATTTGTATATATTACGTTGACATTGTGTGCGCCATACATGCGAATGGCTAGAATACTCCATAGGGAGTGGACATTGTGCACTTTATGTGCAAGAATGATTGGAGTCTGTGTGTATCCGTTAACCGGGGTAATACCGGTGTACAGCGGTATATAACATGATGTAGCCTTAACATTACAAATATTATTAATACGTTATTAATATACGTCGTAAGAGGTTATTATTAAACATTATAACACATCAAACAAGTATAATTAAAACGCTAGGTTCCCTGATTTATTATTCATTCATCCATTTATTTCATTTAACATTAGATAAATACAAAGGAATTTTTGTTTGTTCACACAATGGGAATTAACGTAATAAAATATATTTAACGAGTACATCCATCCGTCGTGCTAAACGTGTTGACAACGGTTATTGCTACCATGCTACATAACAACAGTATGTTAACTTTCTTTTCATCTATGATTCAATAGTATAATCATTAAAGTAATTGTCTCATTTGTACACATTTTAGCGTACAAGAAACACAATTTCCTCAACGATTTTACTACAATATCATAACACATCTCATGAATCTTGCTTGATTTGTATTGATCAGAAGTTTCCAATTAATAACATTATTTAAGGAATTTTGTTACATAGCCGGAATCTATCAAACTCACTTACATCTCTAAAACGAACCGCAAACCACACGTATTGTGAAATATATGTCTTTGAATTAGCACAATAGTATGTGAAACTTCGTTTTGGATAAATACACATTAAGAACAAATGCAACAGTATAGGAAAGGGAATATTTATAAAAGAAACCAATTTGAAGGCTAAATGTGCGAAACCGGGTGCCTATAAGCGAATTTGAATGTTGATTGAGGTATGGATTTCTTGCTCTGTATTACCTGCGCGAAGTTGAATGACGATTGTGCAGTGTTAATTTGAACGATAGAAAACTAATTTGAATAAACATCAGTACACAATCAAATGCCTATTAACAAATTTGAATGCTCTTAAAATAAAAATGAATATTATAGCAAACAGCACTTGAAGAAAATCGCTCTAATTTGAATAATCTAATCGTCAGTTTGGCTGCAGTTTTTACGAACTTGACCGGGAAAACCTATATAAATCGTATTGCTAAATAACATTATATTTTACATGCGTGTATATAAAACGCACCCAACCTAATAGTTACGTAACTGGGATAAATGTAATTGTTTTTCTTTTTTTTTACCAAAAAATGATCTGTAAACTTTTATTAAAGTGATGTGCTTTGTTTTATTCATTTGCTAAGCCTTAGGATCTTCATTATCGTAATTAATTGTATGCACTCAAATAGTCAATATAATGTATTTTCTGAAAGTATTATGTTTTCGACTGTTGTGTTTGCAAGCATACGTTATTATCCTACGACCGTGTGCTATTTTGTCAAGTGCAACCAGCCATTTCGTCTCTCACGAGATTATGCAGGGCATTACATAGACTATTTGGGTAAACGCCCTGATACATAAACTCTGCTCTTGCAGGGAAACATAATTGATAATATGACATGTGTGTGTATGTGTGTGTGTGTGTGTGTGTGTGTGTTTGTGTGGGTAATGTTCTCCAAAAATGTAATCCGATTGGAAATATTTATTGATATTTTAGCGGTTTCTGAACCGAGTTTGATGAAACAAAGTTGATTGTGTCTTTAAAAGTGTGT